>CDMY01000759.1:206029-232624 GCA_001179505.1 Vitrella brassicaformis | reverse complement strand
CCCCCCCCCACACACACAAACACACACACATGAGTATGAGCGTGTGTGTCAGACTGTGCATGATGAGCGTCTGCCAACCATACCAGAGGCAGCACCGCGACGGGGACGTGCCTCTCGGGCGAGTTGCCGTAGAGCTTGAGCATCTCGTCCATCACCCAGCCAATCGTCCCGTCACCACTGCATCGCTCAAGGCACCCCCCCACACACACATACACACATACACACATACACACATGCACACAAGCACACTTTGACGCCTGTGTCCCGACCGACGTACCCACAGACAATGATCTTGAGCTGGTTGGCGTCGGCCAGCGGCTTGAACTGCAGCAGTGCCCGCTGCGGGCCGCGCTCCGCCTGGATGTCGACCACCTGCACCGCAGCCATCCACACCGAGAGAGAGACAGACACACCGACAGCCAAACACACACATGCACAGTGTGCAAGGGTGTGCGTGTGTGTGTGTAGCTACCTGGACTGGGTTGAGGAGCCGGAAAAATTCGCTGAGCAGCGACGCGCCCAGCTGGCCACCACTGCATGCGCACACACACACACACGCACGCACACATGGCTATCTGTCTGATTGCTCTGTGTGTAAGTGTGTGTGTGTGTGTTGACCTTTTCGCGTTGACAAACACGAGCACAGGTGTGACAGAGGGCGGCACGGCGCTCGCGTCGATCTCCCACACGTTGGCCTTGGCCTGACCGACAGACACACACACACACAGAGCCATCCCATCAACAGACAAAAAAACAAAACACCGCATTGCCTCACTGACTGACTGACTCACCGGTAGGCTCTTGGCGAGCTCGATCATCTTTTGTTTCTTCTTCTTGGTCTCTACACTGCTTGACGATGCCGACACAGGCTCGGACGCACCCGCAGCTAACCGCACACACACACACACATACACGAAGCTGTACACACGCACACACATGTGCTGCAGACAGACAGACACACACCACCGAGTGCGCACCTCGTTGCTGCGTCTGTGATGGAGGCACAGAAGGTGTCGTCGGCTCGCTCGAGCCCTTGCCACGCTGCTCTTGGTCGGGCTGCCCAGCCCCACTGCTGATGCTCACCGGTGGGGGCCGGTGCTGCTGTGCCGGGTGTGGCTGTGTGGCCGACGTGGCCTCCCTCGGCTCCTCTGTGCTCCATGCTGGGCTGCCAGAGCTGTTGGAGTGACCTGGTGGTGGGCACACAGAGAAACAGACAGACACGGGCAGAGAGAGAGAGAGAGAGGGATGGGTGTCTGGGCGAGTGGGTGTGTGGGTACCTACCAGTGGTGGTCTCGACGTCGTGGTCCTCCCTCTGTCTGTCTTTGTCTCTTTCCCTGGGCGCCCCGCTCTTCCCTTGAGCGAACCAGCCCACGGCACCCGACCCCTCTGCCGGCCGGCTGGGGGTGCCCTTCAACACGGACGACGGCCGACCACCACCTGCACACACACACTTCTATCTGGCCTTCCCGTGCTCATCGTGGGCATTCAGGTCAGGTACCTTTGCCGCCGCCGCCTCTTTCGGTGCTGTTGGTTGTGGCGGCTCGTGGGCGCGACGCTCCAGTGGCTGTGGAGTCGGTGATGAGCGCGGCAGCGTCGCTCGAGGGCCGCCTGGCGATGCGCGAGGGGTCGTCATCGGACGGCATGCTGACGGATAATGACACACACACATGAGTGAGTGTGTGTGGATGGCGGGTACGGTGCATTGTGGGTGTGGACAGTATCCACCCAGAGGGAATGGACTGAGATCTCTGTCTGATGGTGCTGCTGGTGGGGGAGGAGTCGCCGCTCTCGGCGGTCGGCATCAGGGGGCTGTCACTGTGGGGCCACAGGGAGATCAAATCAACACACATCACATGGACACACGAGAGAGGTGGATTGGACATCGCATAGAATAGACACCTGGCCTGGATGTGTGTGTAAGTGTGCTCACTACCCACCCGGATGGCGGTGTGGGGACGTTCTGGTTGTTGCCGTCTCGTATTCGGCCTTTCTTCTGCTTCCGCTTGAACCGCTTCCTGATGGCCTCGTTGATGCGCTTCATCCCCTGGGACACCTGATTGCACACACAAATGAATGCACACACACACACGGTTGTGGGTGTGGTGTTTCACTCCCCTTCCCTCCCTCCCTCTGTCCGTCTGCACGGAGAAAGTACACACCTCTTTGATGCCTTCCTTGAGCCCGGTGCTCATGGCCTCCTGCACCTCCTTCAGGCTCTCCTTCAGCTGCGTCCCCATCTTCTCCATATACCTACACATAACACACACGACACACACGTCAGCCAGCCATTCTGCATGATCCATCCTCTGTATACGCCCCACGTGTGCGTGTGTAAGTGTGTGTGTCTGCCTGAAGGTTCAAAGGCAAAGCTCAGCTCACTTTGACGAGCTCTCGAGCGCCCCAGACATCCTGGCACTGCTGCTCGTACTGGGCGCCAAGCGGACGGCATTTGGGGGCAGCATGATGCGCCAGAACCTCCCGAGGTCACAGTACTCGTCGGCCTGTCCCTTGCACTCCTCGTGAATGGTCCTGTTGCACCACAGGCACCGCAGGCCCCTCAGCGCAAAGCTCGACGAGCAGATGATGCCGCACACGGCACAGACGCTGTCGGTGGCGAGGTTGCCCTCCACCCACACGTGGCGGAGAGGCGTGTGCAGACAGGGCGTCTTGCAGTGGAACTTCTCGCAGTCTACAGAACAGACAGACACAATGCAGTGAGTGCATGGCTGGGGTGGGCGGCTGGGTTGAGTGTGCCCCCACGTGGTTGTGTGTGCGTGTGTACCAGCGATGCAGTTGTGGTGTGCGCACCGTCCGCAGACTTGGCACTCCCAGCCGGTGTTGCGGAAGATCCAGAAGCCGCTGATCAGCCGGCGGCAAACATTGCAGTACTTGGGCTGAGACGACGTTGAGAACACGCTGCAGCAAGGAAGGACCATGACACAACACAACCAACAAGGCGCCAGACAGTCACACACACCGATTCTCCCTCTATGTGAGCAGGGGTGTGTGTGTGTGTGTGCGTACTATTTACTTCCACTGATGGACGGCCCTGGCAAGTCCCCAGAACTGGTTATAGTACAGCGCCCGGTGCCGCCAGAAGACCAGAGCAAAGAGGATGCTCACGACGACGAGCGTCACGAGAGTGAGTGTGATGGTCTGCCACTGCCACCCCGACTCCTGCACCAGGGTGGCGGCGTCCAGCGCCTTCTGCACCAGCCAGGCCACGTTGTGCTCCAGCTCGGGAGCCGTGAAGAAGTCAAAGCCGCGGTTCAGCAGGTGCTTCCACACGCGGGAGGCGAAATCCACGATCGTGTTGGCCATCTTATCTCACAGCTCAGGTGGTGACAAACAGACACAGGGCTCCACGTGTCAGAACACCATCGCCACTTGGTGGTACGTACGCGTCGAACGAAAAATCAATAGTTCACTCTTCCATCCTTCCTGTCGATCACCTTTTGCTGCGTGCACTGCTTGGCTCTCTGATTCACCAAGCAGTCGTGGTTTTGTTCGCTCACTCTAAGCTCGCAGCCAAGCTAAGCTCGCCCTCCGATGAGCATGACGGCATCCATGACGCTGTACCAGCCACTACTGCTGCAGGCAAGCCCGGTTGCTTCATCGTCTGGAGGCCCGTGCTTGCATCCAGACAGAACAGCAAGACTCATCCATGAAGCGAGGCCGCCGTCCTTCGTCGCGCCGTTGCGCCGACACCCACGAGAGATCCAGGCAAGGACCCATCGCAACAGACCGACACGGCCACTGATGAGTCTGTCCAGTGATGATGATGCACTCACGGCGAGGCGGCCACGGAGAGGAGGTCTGTTTGGGGACCACCAGGCACGGCCGCAACGTGACGGCTCACCTCTACTCTTTCCACCTCGGCCTCTACGACGGTCCGCAATGACCCGCTGTCACAGCACAAGTCTGCTGGACAACGTGCCGAGCGAGGCAGTGGAGGAGCTGAAAGCCCCCAAGAGCAAAGGCACGGCCAACAGCGTGAAGCCTCCACCTCACTCTCCCCCAGACTACAAGGCGCTCGGCCCTTACGGCGCGGCAGCCCAGGCCATGGACGCCATGAGGGAGAAGGAGCGCTCGCGGTTCGACAACTTCTCCCAGATCGTGCTGATAGCGATGCTGTCGACCAGCTCCCTTATCTTCTCTCTGCTGTTCCGCTTCCTCGAGCCGACCATGTTCATCGACTGGAGGCGCGAGCTGGAGATGACATGCCGCCTGTCCGTGGCGGGAGCTGTCGGGGCTGTGATTGGCATCGAGCGGCGATTCTCGTCCAAGCGGCCGGCGGGCATTCGCACCACCACACTGGTGTCCGTCGGCGCGGCCGTCTTCACGCTGGCGAGTCTGAGCTTCGCCTCAGTGGGGGGCGACCCGGCACGGATAGCAGCACAAGTAGCGTCGGGTGTGGGGTTCATCGGTGCCGGCATCATTGATGGCTCTTGGAACGTCGAGCCGGGGGGAAAGATCGCTCTCAGGGGCATCACCACTGCCGCAGGTAAGTTTGTGGGTGAATGGATCAATGCGAAATACACGGGGGAAGAGAAAGCGCTTGCTTGTCCCCTGTTGCTGTGATGTGTTGCCATGTCTTGTCATGTCATGTCATGCTGGTGTCCACCAGGCATATGGGTGGCAGCAGCTCTGGGTGTGGCGGCCGGCAGGGGGCTCTACGCACTGGCCATCTGGGGCGCACTGCTGACGCTTGGCGTGCTGGAATATCAGCGGCTCAGCATCCCGCTCTACAGGGGACTGAACTGGTTCACGCGGAAGCTCCGGCCGCCCAGCGAGGGATCGTTCCCCATCCCATTCTTCTCTCTCAGCGAGATATTCGATGACGAGTTATGACGCTGCCCCTCCTATGCTGTGCTGTGGTGTTGTGTGCTTTGACCGATCGAGGGATAGTCAGGGATGGGTGGACCTTCTGCAGCGTGCCGTGCGTGTGGTGTGTCGGACTTGAATGTGTGACTGGTTTGACGGGTACATGATCGGATATGATGAGAGGCACGCACTTTCGGCAAAAATTCCTTCATAGTGGGTCGTAGTCTAGAGTAGTCACACCAGCCTCACTTCACAGGGCTCAAGCGTATATACAGAAGCGAGGACAACAGAGGTGTCGCAGCGGTCACAGCCAGTTGAAAAGCCGGCAGCGCACCGCTCCGACACCTCTGTCGCCCTCTCTTCCACGTAACGCTCTCGTCACCCCCTTATATTTCACATCACATCACACGCTCCCTGGTCCTCTCAAAAGACGAAAAACAGTGAGCACGCTGACTCACCGGAAGTCTACTGCACATCACACGGGCTGCCTGGCTGGCTGTTTGCTTGTTCGTCCTTGCATCCATTCAGCTCGCAAACGGGAAGCCGGAACCAGCGCTCAAGTCATAGCCTGCACCCTGGCTCGACACGAAGTAGGCGAACGAGGCCGCGCCGAGGGCACCAATCGTGAACCAGGAGCAGAACTTGCGCCAGTCCTGATAGCACGCATCACAGTCACACACACACATACACGCACACACACATGATCGACAGATTTGCAGAGACCTTGCTGTGTGTGCGTACCTTCTCCAGCTGCTTGGGGTCAGCAGGGTCGGTGAAGAAGAGGCCGCCGGTCTTGTCGGACTGCTTGATCAGCAGCTTGCCCACGCCACTGCACCCTGACGCCTCCTGGTTCCACGTGATCTTGCCGTCCTGCACATAAACCACACCCACGGCAAGGAAGGAATCAACGAAGCCAAAGCAACCACAGGAACAGCTGTTTCCGCGTCGCTTACCGCTCCCTTGGTGACCCACGCGTCGCCCGGGTTCATCAGGTAGGCGTTGTTCTGCGCGCCGCCGTAGGCCAGCAGGAGGAAGCCGATGAAGAAGATGAGTGCGCTCGCACTGGCGATGCCGATCTCCCTGAAGTTGTCGGCGTTCCTGAAGGGGCCGCCGTACGCGAAGGGCCCATAGAGGAAGTACCCATGTGCCATCCCGATCTCGAGACCTGCCCATCCGGGCGGGAGGCCCTTGCGGTAGCACGGGATGGTGGACATGAGGGCCTGCGTGATGTCAGAGTTGACCAGGATGTTGCCCTGCAGGTGGTCGCTGGGGTGCTCCTGGTCTATCATCACGCGAGGCACGGCATTGGTCGCGGTCTCTGACGCCGGAGCGATGCCGCCCTTCAGGCTCCGCAAAGGAGACCTGCAGAACAATCAGATGACACACACAGGGACGAATGAGCGACAGAATGGCTTATCAGGGCGCTGGCTGCATTAGCTCACCTTGAGAGTGGGGCAGGGACGAAGCCGGTGGCGGCCGTGGCGGCCGTCAAGGCGAGAAGGGCCACGACCTTCATTCTGCTATCCACAAGGTGCCTTGCAGAGCCTGCTTCACAGCCAGATCCAGCCTGCGAGCTTAGCCAATGAGCGTAAACGGAATGACCCTCTAGCCTCTGCTGATGTCTGCAAGGTCTTCCACGTGAACCATCACACCGGGACGGCCACTCGAGAACGTCGCCAAAGACGCCAGCGTTGTCCCCAAATCACTTGGCCTCCCTTCGGTCCCCACCCCGATCTGCAGAAGGAGAAGAAAATAAGACGTAGCCCCTCACCATGGCGTTTCTGCTAGCTGCCGACCCCATTGCACAGTGGTCCGATGGCGAGAGGGAGCACCGCACCAAGCAGGCACGGAGAGGAAGCGGCACAAACAGGGGGCGCTTGCAATGCAGAATGCCACGCTGCAATGCCACATAACTTCATCCCTCCTGTGCTCACACCGATTTGTGTCTGTTTGCACTGCAGATGGACCTCTACAGCAGAGCGAAACTGCAGGCCGGCAAGGAGCCGCTGGACTTCGCCGCTTACAGGTAGGTAGAAAGAGTATGGCTTGACAGGACCTTCCCGCCCAGACTGTCGCTTGCCTGTTTGTCTCTTTAGTATGGCACACAGTGCAAGACCTTTCGCAGACAGGTAGGTAGAAACTGTGCGGGAGACGCCTTCCCCCAACTCCCACTCTGCCTGCGTCTGCGTCTGCTGCCCATGTCTGTTTGTCGTCTCTCAGTTCTGCGGTTCAGTCGACCATGTGCCCCGGCCTCTTCTGGCGAACGAAGGAATACAGACTCCGCAGTAAGAAGGGCGTCCCGCCAGCCATTGGACGGCTCTTGGAGACATTCAAGAAACCAAATTGGCGGTGAGTGAGTGAGTGAGTCAGCGACTGAGACACCGACAGAGAGACGCCATGGGAAGCATCGACTCTTGGATGGTTGGATGGCTGGATGGGTCAGGCCCGCCTTGAAGTCCGGCGAGAAGATCAATTTTTTCAACACGCTGGCGGTAAGAAGGCGAGACACACACTGCCACACATCCATACAGTACCATATGGCCCTTTCACGAGCGAGCGACTCTCTCTCTGTGCAGCACAAGTACGATGGCAAGGAGGCGGCCTACATGTCGATGCGGACGCTCACAGTGGCCATCCCGGCGGAGCCAGGAAGGGCCCACACATCACACCCCCGCCATCGCATATCCACTGTACCCGTGCTTCCCAAAGTCTCTCAGCCACCCCAAGACAAAGACAAAGACGAACAGAAGGAGAAGGGCACTCAGGAGGTGCTGGCAGAGGCGTTCAACAAAGACGACCAGCAGCAGCACAAGGCGCCGGCATCAGACACGCAGAAGACGGTGTCTGTTCCGCTGGGGACAGACAAGACAGCGACCAGGGTTCGGCCGTCGACAACCATCGGGCCGGGGGCCACACAGCTGAGGACATCTTTCATTCGAACGGCTCGTGGCGACCTGATTGACACTCTCGCACACAGCAGGTGAGAGAGAGGAGCGCGGCACACGTGTTCGCTTGGCCTGTGCTCTTCTGTACTTTGTTGGTATGTCTGTGTGTGTTCAGTCGCCCCAGCGAGATCGCATTCATGGCTAATGTGTGGGTACGGCGGTAAATGAGTGGATGGATGAATGAAGTATGAATGCAGCCCAGACAGACCGACAGAAGGAGAGAGATGTCCTCTTGACAAGGTGACCTTGTCAACACAATCGAGCAGTCCAGTCTCCACTCTCTCATTGCCATTCTCTCGACGAAAAAGCCCCGACCGACACGTGCCCATCGATATACACAAGCCGATATGTCTGCCTGACGCGGCAACCAGCCTCCCCCCTCCTCCCGTCACGGCACGGCCAGACACACAACACACAGTGTCTGTCTACCCCGGCTGCATGAGCAGCCCCTCTGCCTTCTTCTTCTTGTTTGCCTTGGTGAGCGTGTCGCGGGCCTTGGCCTTTTTCTTGAGCCGCTCAGTGAGATCTTGCAGCCCCTGCGCCAGACAGCACACAGACAGGCGATGCTCGATGCTGTCCGTGTCCTTTGCTGCGAGGGGGGGTGGGTGGGTGGATGGCTCACCTCTTGCTTTGACGTGTCGTCGGCACTCTCACCCCGTTTCCTCTTCTTAGCAGACGGCTGGCCACACAACACAACAGAACACAACACATAGCAAAGTGCCGTGCCGTGCAGACAGAGAAGGTGTCGTGTGTCTGCCCCCAAGCCTCTTTCTCACGGCTGGCGGTTCGAATTCTTTGTTCCGCTCCTGCTTCCTGGCCTCGCTCTTGCTCTTCTGAGCCTCACGACGCTCTGACGCCTTCTTGGCCTGCAACACACACACACACACACACATCCAGCCATACTCATGGGTGGTAGGTGGGTTGTGCATCTTGCTTGGCCGTCCCTCATGTCATGTCATGTGTGTGCTTACTTGTCTGTCGGCCTCTGAGAGGAAATACTCGCCGCTCTCCATCATCAAATCCTCCTTCCGGGGCGCCTGAGGCATGAAAGTGAGCACGCAGACAGACAGACACAGGGTGGGGGCGATGGGGCAAGGCGGCAGATTAGAATGCATCTGCGCCTCTGTCTGTCTGAGGGTGAGTGACTGACCGGTTCAGGTGGGAAGAGCGGTTTGTCCTTCTTCTTGACGATCTTGGTCTTCTTGCGCTGCACATTGCGTTTCTTAAAGTGGGGAAGAAAACGGTCCCAATTCTCCTGCACGCCAGCGGCCAGTGCACACAGAAGACCGTGTTTCTTGCATGGTTGCTACAGCGGGTGCTGTGTGTGTGGTGTCTTGTGTGGTGAAGCTTGGCTTGCCTCCCTGAGGTTGGGGTCTTTGGCGAGTTCCCGCTTGATCATGAGCTCCTTGATGTGATAGACCGGGTGGATGTTCCTCATGCAGTCCTCCACAATGCGACGCACCTGATACGTGGAAGGAAGGGACGGAGGGAGGGAGGGAGGGACAATCGAGAAGAGCAAACAGCCGCTGGTGCGTGTGAGGTCGCGCACCGCTTTGAGCCCTCGAATGTCGCCCATAACGCTCACTGTCTGCCCTTGCACCTGCACGACCCATCCATCCATCCATCCATCCATCCATCCATCAGCCGATCGACCGACATGCACTCATCTGGTCCGTCTGGCTGGGCTGTCTGGGCTGTCTGGGGTGTGGGTCCACCTTGCCCACAGCCTGACCAGGACATAGCAGTTGGTGAGTATCTCGATGGCCTTGAGTGTGGACCCGTTGGGCCCCACCATCCGCTGCCGCCGCTTGACGAACCGCTCCTTGTTCCGAACCATGCCGCCGATCTTGATGATGTCGCAATACACTCCATCTGAATGAATGACAGATACATCACATGTGCCTGCCCTGTGCGCCTTTGTGTGCCGTTGGACGGCTGACTTGACTCCCTCGCGCACCTGAGAGTATCTTGACGGCTTGTGGGAAGGGCACCGACCGGGCGAGCAGCTTGAGCATGTCGCGTGCCCTGATGATGATGTAGGGGTCCCAGGTCTTCTTGGTCGTCGCAACAGACATCGACCCCTCCACCAGATCCAGCGCACACTTGATGTGGTGCTCGCCCAATGCCCTGGTGAAGTGAACGCACACACGAAACGCACAGACATGAGTGAGTGCAGCCGTCAAACACTGCTGCACTGCACATGGATGTCATGGCACCATCTTCCGCCTCACCTTTTGACGTCCGGCCAGACCTCCTTGAGATACTTTTCCCTGTAGGCTGGAAAGAGAGTCGCGAAGGAGCTCTCCTCGAGCAAACCAGACGGATTGTCCTCCTGTGAAAGGAAGCACATAAGCAGCAACACGACGAGAGAAGTCAATGGATGCCGTCCATCCATCCACCCGGAGCTTGCTTTGTTCTTCCTCGCCTGTTTGAATTCGGGTATCTTCCAGTGGTCGATGTCGTCTGTATCCCACGGCTTGGGCTTCCGGTACTTCTTCGACTTGCCCAATGTTTCAGCACCCTCATCGCCACCGCCAGACACAGTGGCCGAAGATCTCGCCGTGTCCATCGATAGGATCTGAACGAATGCTCCCTGCTGCGTTGACCGACGCTTTTATGGACGCAGCCGCAGCGTTGTAACATCTAAGCTCGCAATTGACCTGCTTCGGTTTCACGATCTCCCCGACGCCGCACGAGCTGGCAGATCTGCAAAAGCTTCAGCAGACGTCGCTGGACTGCATATGAAGAGAGCGCTGTGAGCAGCAAGAGGTGAAACAGCGATTTGGTGGTATAGTTTCGTTCGCAGCATGTGCATTCGACAGCATCCCATGGCGATGCTGCCTTTCTCGAGCGTCCTGCTCCTCCTCTGGACAGCAGCAGTGGCATCAGCCATATCAGCAGTGAGCTCCCTCTACACCCTTTCATCCCACCTTCCATCTTTCATCGCCCCGCTGCCCTCATATCGCGGATGGCACACCCGGCACAACCCATTGCCACGACGGCGTGCCACCCGCCCTTACGCCCGGCGGCCGACCCACCACCAGCCATCGATGATTCTCGACTTCATCCAGCGCAAGGCCCAGGAGGACATTGACAAGCTTTCCAAGGTGGGCGAGAACCTGCAGAAGTTCCAAGAGGGGCTCAGCAAGTCGCGAGACCGGCTGCTGGCGAGCCTCTCCGGCCTCTTCGGGATGGTAAACCTCGAGTTGGAGGAGGCGCTCGAGCAGCTCGAGGAGATCCTGTTGTCAGCAGATATCGGCACGGCCACCACAGCCGACATCCTGACCGATCTGCGGGCGACGGCGAGGGGCGAGAAGATCGACCCTGAAGACATCAAGATGGTCCTGCGAGGCAAGATACTGGAGGTGCTGCGCATGGGGACAGACAAGGGCGAGACCACCGAGTCGCCAAGTGCGCTCCGGTACAGCCCTGACGGGCTGACTGTGTGGATGGTCATGGGTGCCAACGGGATGGGCAAGACCACCACCATCGGCAAGCTGGCGGCTCGGCTGCGGGGTGAGGGCAAGCGTGTGCTCGTCGCCGCCTGCGACACCTTTCGCGCAGCAGCAGTCGACCAGCTGGAGGAGTGGGCCAACCGCGCCCAAGTGGACATCCACAGGCCGCAGGAGGGGGAAACGGAGCCATGGAAGGTGGTCGAGGCCGCCCTGGACGAGGCGCTGACTCCTCTCCCAGACGAGTCCGGCAGGCTGCCTTACGACGTTATGATTGTCGACACCGCCGGCCGGCTGGCCAACAACGTCGATCTGAATGAGGAGCTCGAGAAGATGGTCAAAGTGACGTCCAAGAGACTCCCTGCCGCCCCCGCAGAGATCCTCCTGGTGGTTGACGCGTCCATCGGCCGCAATGCGGTGGAGCAGGCCCGCATATGGCAGGAGGACATCGGGGTGACCGGCCTGGTGGTCACCAAACTCGACGGCACTGCTCGCGCGGGCTTTGTCGTGTCGGTGGTTCGGGACCTGAACCTGCCCGTCAAGCTCGTGGGTGTGGGGGAGAAGCTGGAGGACCTCCGAGACTTCGATGCCGAGAACTATGTCGACGCATTGTTCGGCTACAATCCCCAGCAGGCACGTCTTCTGGAAGAGAGAATGGGCGCTTTGATGAGGGAGAGGGCGGAGAAGGAGGCGGCCGAGAAGCGGCTGATCGAGGAGCAGAGCAGGAAAATGCTCGCTGAGATGACCAAGGGCCAAAAGCAGCAGCAGGCGGCCAGCAAGGGCGGGGGAGGCGACAGCATGTTTGAGCTGGTGACGGCTGATGGTGGGGGCGGGGCACCATCTGCAGGAGGGGGCAAAGGGACCGGCAGGAAGAGAAGGGCCAATGCGAGACGGCCAAGGAGGAAGAAGTAGGGGGCTTGCGTGTGAGTGTCCTTGTGCATGGATCGTGTGACAGTGACACGAGACTTTTGACGTGTGTGTGGATGCGATTGAGGGACGACAAAATGATTGAAAAGACAGGCAAAATGCCAGTATGAGTATCTGTCAGTCAGTCAGTCAATGCAGACCATGTCCACCCACCCGCCCACCGATACACCCACCACGCGAGCACATGCCATGTCTGGCTGACTGAACGCGCCATCACCTGCCTGCTATACGGAGGCTCCTCTGTGCAGACGCGCCGTAAACCCTCAATCCCCCATCCCCCACAAATGGGAAACAGCATCCCTTTCTCATTCGCAAGAGCGAAATCTCTTCTCGTTTCTTCTCCTGCTCCTTCTTCAGCTATTCAGCTGAAAAAATACCCATTCCTCTCCCTCCCATCCCGCCCTCACTCTCTCACTCACAGGCGGTCCAATCGATGCAGTACTGGTACACCACAGCGGCGAAGGCCATCCCCACAGCCACACGTGAGCTTCCCCACCCCAGCCGCAGGCGCGTCCCCATGTGCCGGCAGAAGCCACGCATCCGCGACACCTCCACGCGTATCGGGTGCTGGGCCAACACTTTCATGAAGACCGGCAGGGAGGGCGGCGGCCGACTCCCCATGTCCTGGATCAGCTGCCTGCGCTCCGCGGCGAGTTTGGCGCCCTCCTCGATGGATTCGCGCCATAACTCTCTCAGGATGGCTGGGCCCGACGGTGTGGGCTGTCCTGGCGGGATCGCGAACTTGATGTTCCTGTGCAGGGCAGGGCAGGCACGACAAGAGAGAGGTAGATGGACGGACACCCTCGTTGGTGTCTGCCTGCCTGTCTGTCTGTGGTCGCCCACCTACCGGATGTAGTTGAACGGGCTGCTGGCGGCCACAGCAATCATGGCCGCGAACGAGTTGATGACGAAGAATGTCAGGCCAGGCTTCTCGTCGCCCGCTCCGCCCCTGCCATGCCTGTGGTGATGATGATGGTGGTGTTGGTGTTGGGGGTGCTCCCTCTCCCTCTCCCTCTTCCTCCGCCAATCGAGCTCCTTGCCGTGCTGATGGTCCACCGGCCGGTCCTCCTCAAGACCACTCCTCGTCACAGGGCTGTGATGGCGCGCAGAAACAGGTGACGGCAGCAAGGGGGCAGCCATGCCCCCGTCCGCAGGAGAATGGGGACGGTCACCGATGGACAGGTCTGTGAGGGATGCAGCAGCTGCTGGCTGGGATGATGCGGGGGCGTGTGTGTGTGTTGTTGGGGGGAGGGAGAGGGAGGGGAAGACGGCTGCCGCTGTTGGAGATGAGCTGCGTGCTCGGATGATGCGCTCCTTGATCTCCCGCTCCGTCCGCAAAGCGAACCGGGTCATCGGATGGCGAATGGCCGCAAACAGACCCTAGGTAGTGAATGACAGACACGACACGTGACGACCGGAGGCAGGCATGTTTTCTCGTGATGATTTGGTGTGCATTTCATTCTCTGACTGACCCCGAAGGTGAGATCTCGCATGACAGTGGCTAATGCGCCTCTGAGGAAGGGCCGCACCCCGCCCTCCGAGTAGATGTGCCGCACCACCGGCCAGAACCGCCCGCCCTCCGCTGGCTGGCCCCAACACGCGTACTTGACCGTTGCCAAGGGGTGTAGCAGAAGCGCATTGGTCACTCCAGCAGCGTTTCCCTGTAGGTTCATCAACGCAACGCATCGCATCCATGTGCTAATGCCTTTATGTGTGCATGAACATCCTCACCGCGAGGAAGTACGCGCACGCCCCAAGCGGCCGATCGTCATCCTGCGACCTCAACAGCTCCTCAACGACCGGCTTGAACAGACTCTCTGCACACACACACATAGACACTCGACTGATGAATGAGTGGCCAATAGTGGTGCCTGTCATGCCGCCCTGCTGGTCACCGAGTGGGAAGTAGAGGCCTCCACTGACGGCTCTGTGCACAATGGTCTGCAGGAAGCCCTGGTATGGGTCAACCCAGTTCTGCCGATGCAGAAACGGCCGCCGATCCCTCACCGAAAGATACAATGCTGCACATACACATAGAGAGTTGGACAACACAGATCTGGTGGCCATCTAGTGCACGCACAGGCTGACCAACATACCCACCTCTATCAACAGGCGTGAAGGCCGCCGCTTGCGCCACTCCACTGGTGAGCCCACAGAGAAAGAACCGCCACTCGCGCAACAAGGCAATGTACAAAGACGAGGAGGAGCTGCCTCCACCGAAACCAGCGGGATCTGTGTGATGCGCTGTGGACGGCGAAAGCGAAGGCACAACCCCAGACAGACAGGCGTCGGCTGCAGCGCCACTTGCCGCACCAGACGAGGGCGCCAGTTCGTCGGCCTGATCTCCTTCAGTCGGACGAGAGCCATCCATTTTGTAGACAGACAGGTGCCTCACGACGTTCTCTACCTCCCCTTCTCCTCGCCCTTCAAGTTCTGTTTACGTTTTGTGAACCCCGCTGCAATGGGGGTCTGTGTGGTCAAATGAATGGTCAGATCTGAGTCGGACTTATCAGTTCTCGCCGTCAGTGATGCGCTGACATTGATATGACCAGCCATATAATTTCCAGACACACACAATGCATTGAATGTAATGTAAGCCAAGCCAAGTGTGTCGGGTCGGAGCAGGAGAGAGCAACGAAACACTTATCGATGTGCACGTCTTACCTATCGACACAGCCGCATAGCATCGCAAACAGACAGACCAGAATAGAACGATCCAGCAAGACAGCGAGTGGCACCAGCCAGCCAGCCAGCCACACCCTCTCAGACCCCCACCCACCCCCGCCTGCCTCTAAGTACGTGCATTTGCACCACCCCACCCAATAAGATGCTCTTTGCTAACCTCTGTACACATCCCTCCGTGGCGAAAACCAGACGCAAAAACCATGACTGTGTGCAATGCAACTATAGATAGCTCCACTTCGGAAGCCTTCTTCTGGCTGGCCTCAGACTCCCGACGCGTAATCATCAATACAGGCAGCCCTCGGCCTGCGGCCCCTCCTTCTCCACAGCGGCAGCAAAGTTCTTCTCCAGCGTGGCTTTTGCGAACCCCGCCTTGGCGCTGCCCTTGAGGACCTGACTGTCGGGGTAGAGCTCCTTGCCGTCCACGTGCATGTGGGCACGCACGATGATCTCCTGGTCCTCCTCGAGCGACACGTCGTCCTCGGAGTAGCGGGTGAAGGGCTGGGTGGCGGCGTGGCTGTGACGAAGGATGCGACGGTACAGCAGCTCGCCTGCAGCACGCGCAAAGGGGGAGGGGAGGCCGTAGGGTGTGCCTATTCTGGTGTGGTCGGTGTGCTGCCTTACCGTCCTCACTGAGCACCTCCCACCTGAAGCGAACAGAGAGGCAGAGGGAGAGGTTACCGGCGGCAGCACAGCTGCTCGGTTGGTCTGTTTTCTCCTGGCTCACCAGTTGGCGTAGTGTGTGCAGTCCACGTCAGACGTTTCCAGCGTCACACCGATCATGTACTTGCCAGCCGAAGTCTCGCGAACGCTAACCTCCAGCACGTCCGCCGAGGGGTCGGCCGAGGGCGCAGCAAGGGTGGCGACGGAGAGCGCCAGAAGACAGAAAACGGCTCTGAGGAATGCCATTGGACTCAGCTCAAGGGGCAAGGCGTTTTCTTGTCGACCGCAAAGCGTTCGAGCCAACGCCAAGCGCGCAAAGATGCACTTGGCGTGGTTGTTCGACGCCTTTTGAGGTCACACAAGCGCTATTCATTGAAGCATCTACCGTCCGTCCATTCTGCAATGCAACATGTCCGATCACCCCGCCCCCTCCCCTCCTCCTCGCTCCCTTCCCTCGGCACCAGCCTGCTGCCCCCCCTCCCTCAGCGCCTGATTCTCGCGCTCTATGTCAGGCCCGAACAGCATCTGCGCGTCGCTCGACAGCTGCGCCACATCTACAGGAGCGATCGGGGCGTCATTCTCACTCGCGTCGTGGTGGTGTGAGGGGATCTCGCTCTCCCCCTCCCCTCCGCTCAGCCCCGACGCGTCGTCTTGGCTGGGCGTCATGACCACATCTGCTCGGTCTCGGTCTCTCCTGCCAGCATCGGTAGTGCTGATGGCTCGGGCGGCGCGGGGGAAGCGGGTGTCGAGGTGGGCCATCAGGTGGCCAAGCTCTAGCTGCAGATGAAAGGAAGAACAAAGGGTCGGTCGGTACTATTGTGTGAATGTGTTGTATATATGTTATGTGTTGTGCCGTTCGCGTACCGCATGGCTCTTCTGCTGCTTTGTTGCTACTTTCCTCGCCAGAGCGCTCGTCTGCTTGCTGCAATGAACGAATGAATGAATGAATGATGACCACGACAGGATAGAGAGAGACAAACAGGGAGAAAAATCAACCAAAAGCCACAATCGCAGCGAGACATCCTCCCTCTCTCCCTCCCTCCCTTCTCACCGCATGGCCTCTCCGTCCGGCCGCCCATTGCCGTTGCCCCGGTCTCGATCTCTCTCCTTCATGGCCCTGGTCCGCACCCCTCCCTCCTCGCTCCCCTCGTCGTCAAACCCGTCCTCATTGTCCGGCTTTCTGAAGGCGCTCAGCCACTGGGTCATGAACTGCCGCTCCTTTGCGTGTGGCTCAGAGTCCAGACGGGCGATGCCGGCCATGAGTGGGAGGTAGGACGTGAAGGCGTCGAAGAAGGCGCTGCTGGAGGGGACGGGTTTGGGCGAGCGGGAGGGGGGGCACAGGATGCCCACGGAGAGATGGTGCAGGGGGTTGGCCGCTACTACATGAGGAAAGGCGACATGAGGACAGACAGACATGCAGTGGATGGAGCTCGTTGTGTCGTGTTCTGTGCTATGGACGCACCTGGGAGGTGCCCGGGCGACGGCGGCAGTGTCTGCAGGCGAGGCAGCCACAGAGTGGCGGGGTCGGTCTGCCCCCCTCCCTCCTTGTCCTCCTGTTGGGCTGAGGGTGTGGAGAGCGTGCTCATTATCGACAACTGCATCGCTGCGCTCCACTCCTCTATGCGCCAAGACGCTGCACAAACAGCAAATAGGAAGAATGACAACACATGTGTGTATGTGTGACATTTCCCCCAGTGGCTGCTTGCCTACCATGTGCCGCCGGGGTCTCTGCCATGTTGCGGAGGTAGTCGTGTCTCGAGTACACCAGCTGCCACCGCCCCCTCTGCAGGGCCGCATTGGCCGCCTTCTCGGTGTCCAACTCCGTCTCCTGCTCCTCATCGAGTTGCGCGACACCCCCAGCCCCACCCCCATTGGGGCTCTTGTCCCTATCGCCCTCCGCCACTCCCCCCACCCACCCCTCACCACCGTACGCACGCCGCAGCCGAGACTCGCACACATCGATGTGCACCCACATGTCAGCACAGGACGTCATTGCTTCCAGCGTGTCACTGTCGATGTCAGCTGGTGATGGTGCCCCCACCCAGAGCGGCTCCATGCCACCTCGGGGCCGCACTGCGTCTGTGGTGTGCGTCGCGGGCTCGTCGATCGGGGGTGAGATGAAGGCAGGGGAAGGGCTGAAGGGCAGTGGGGGCATGTCATCGTCAGTCGACACAGGGATGGCCTCGGCGGCGCGGATCTCCTCGACGGCCCACCACATCTGCTCGTCACGCGATCCCTCCGACACCCCACCTCCACTCCTCAACGCGCCAGCAAGAGTCGAGAAGGGGAGAGCCGTGATCACGTCGACAATGCGCTCCACGCTCATCCCGCTGCTCTGCGCCATGGCCAGGTGCGTCTGGTTCAGGAGCCGCCGCACGTCGCCCTTGAACGGGGCAGCCAGGAATCGCGCCACAGGCGGCCACTGCGCCAGATCGCTGTGCGGTGTTCCCTCGGTGCGTGTCTTCTCAATGAGCACGAGAGCGGCCAGCAACGCAGCGGCGAGACGGGGAGACGGCGGAGGGACGCGGAATGACGTGAAGGAGCTGAAAGCGGGGGGGATGATGGACGGCTGGCCGCCGCCGATGAGCACCACCGGCACGGTGGGGTTGTGCTGGGTGAGCCTGTGGAGGGCGGGGAGGTTCTTGGGGGAGAGGGTATCCGTGTCGTCCACCAGAAGCAGCCGGAATGAGGGCGACGATGGCTGCTGGGAGCGGGCTGCATCGGATGCGATTTCAGCTGCTGCGGCCTGCTGGTGCTTTTGCTCTTGGTCGCGATCCTCGGCAGCATCGTGGTGATCCGAATCAGACACTGCATACATCGATCCATGGGATACCAGACATAGAGAGTGAAGAGACG
Source organism: Vitrella brassicaformis (assembly GCA_001179505.1). Taxonomy (NCBI): domain Eukaryota; family Vitrellaceae; genus Vitrella; species Vitrella brassicaformis. The sequence goes on along the minus strand of CDMY01000759.1, from coordinate 214,275 downwards.
AGATGCTTGCTGGTGCTCAGGTGTTTACCCTGCCTTTTGAGCCGTCGTCTCTTCTTCTTCTTGGCGGGCAGCTGCTCGTCGTCGCCCTCATCTGAGGCCTCCTTGATGGCCACCACCGGCGCACCCGCCCCCTCACTCTTGCCCTCTCCCTCACCCTCCTCTCCCCCTCTCTGAGGTTCCTTCTTTTGTGGCATCTTGAGGAAGCCCAGGATGCCCAGCTGCCCCTTGGGCTTGGCCTTCGCCTTGCTCTTCCCTCTCCCCTTGCCCTTGCCCTTGGCGCGGGCCTTTGGCGCCTCGTCGTCATGGCCATATTCACTCTCATCTCCATCTCCATCTCCCTCGCCCACCCACTCATCGTCACTGCTGTCGGCTGGCTTCTTCTTGTTCTTGCCCCGCTTCCGCCGACGGGGGGCCATGTCGATGTCGGGCCCATCGTGGCCGTCGAGGTCCTCCGGCTCCTCGTCGATGGATATCAGGGGGCTGTTGCGTGTTCGAGCCGGGCGAGCGGGGCGGGGGGGCCGGCGAGGGGGGCCAGGAGGGGGGAAGAGGAGGGCAGCGGCGGATGGCCTTGGTGGGGGCTGCTGCAACGAAACAAGGGCGACAGGAGAGATGTGGTGGGGTGCTTTGCCTGCATGGTGCCTGTGTGTGTGTGCCCTGCCTACCCGTCGTATGTCTTGGCATTTGGCCGCCTCGAAGCGCTTCGTCAAAACGGAGGAATCCACCAACTCAGAAGGATCTACACTATCGACCTGATCAGCCACACCACACACCGCACTTGCCACACCCATGTACCCACTCATGAGGTGACATGACTCCTTTTGTTTACCTGGAAGCCAGCTATCTTTGCGCACAGCTGCACCAGGGCGGTCTTGCCGCAGCCAGGGGGGCCATGAACGTAGAGCACCGAGGGAGGCGGCCCACGCCGCCCGCGCAGCGGCTCCTCAGGCACGAAGTCGCCGTCATCCAACCAATCGTACGACTCGTGACGACGCAGCTCTGTCACAACAAGGGCACAGCAGGTGGCTACTCGATATGGACGAGGTGGTCGGTGGTTGTGGATGTGTGGTGGCCGATAATGGCGAGTGTCGCTCACGTGCTGCCTCCTGCGCGTCGGTGATACGGTCTTTGCAGTCGTTGAAGAACTGCAGGAGGGTCGCGACGCTGTCGGGGTCACCTAACCAATCGTCCACTTCCTCCACACTATAGAACACACATACCCACATACACATTCCCCTCCCTCCCTCTCTTGCCATGCATGCCCACCCACCTACCTACCTGTACACAGCACTCCACAGCGGTGTCCCCGATGCTGATCCACCAGCAGCGGCGGCGGCGGCGGCGGCCCTCCGCTTGCACAGCCGCTCCACCAGCCGCATGGCCCACGCTACCTCACCATCTCCCGCACTATCACCTCCCTCACTACCACCGCCACCGCCACCGCCGTCACCCATCCTTGCGCCCGTATCCATCCCAACACCACTGCCCCGCACAATGCGCGCAACCACCTCGCCAATGGCCCTCTTGGCGTCGTCCGACAGCTCCCCTGCTGACGGCTGCTCCTGCTCCACCGGCTGTGGCTGCGACGGCGGGCTGTCGGTGATGTCGATCTGCTCCTCCTGCCGCACCTGCGCCAAGATGGTGGCAAAACGAGAAGAGAGAAGGCTCTCATCTGCTGATGCCGGCTGCTGGGAAGCGGTGGCGTGGTCGTCGTCTTGAGCTGGGGGGAAGGAGAGGAGGCGCTCTGACATGGGCCCCTTTTTGCCAGTGCCGGGGAGCGACGGCACCCGCCCCTCAGCCATGGCTGCGATGGCTCCGCTCTGCGCCTCGTTGTCTTGGGCACTCGGCCGTATGTGGGTCGGCCACTCTGGCGGGTCTGTGACGGGCATGGTGCTCTTGACGGTGTGGCCGATCGTCTGCATCATGCCGCCCAGCTGCATCTGCCCCCCGTCGCCGCGCTTGACCGATAGTGAGAAGAAGGGCAGCCTCGGCTGCTCTCCTTTGGCTGGCGACTCGATCAGGATCGGCTGCTCTGCCGCTGCTGCAGCTGCTGCTGGGGGCGCTGGTAGGACTGGAGCGTCGGCGCTTGTTTCGTCGGTGGCCTTCTTGGCCGTGGACAGGGTCGGCGCCTGTTTCCTCTTCTTCTTGTTGTCATCGGCCGCTTTGTCTTTGGCCTTGGCTGCTTTCTTCCTCTTGGGGGCCGCCTTGGCCTTCTTGGCCTTCTTGTCCTTCTTCTCGCCGGCACCACCCCCCTCGCCGCCCCCTTTGCCCTCTGGAGGGCCATCGTCCTTGTCCTTCTTCTTCTTGTTGTCCTTCTTGCCGCCCTTGCGCATCTCCGCCTGCACCTCAGCGCTCTGATAGTGGGACGGATCGAAGAAGGGGTGTGGCTTGGCAGCCGCCGGTTGGAACGATGACGACCCTGCAGCCGCAGTAGCCGCCTGTGGTGGGTCGGCTGGCTGGGATGGCTGGGGACCGTCATCGGCGGCAGCATGCGATGGTGGCTGGTCTGCCGATGGGGAGGGCTTGCCCTTGGCCGCCCCCTTGGCCCCCTTGGGTTTGGCCTCTCCACCCTTCTGCTTGCCCGCCGCCTTCTTGCGCTTCTTGGGCTTCCCGTCGACCACATCGCCGTCAGCCGCTCGCTTCTTCCCTCCCTCCTGGTCGTCTGTCTTGCTCTCAGGCCAGCCAAGCATCTCATTGATGGTCCTCTGACGGCCCGTGTGCGGCGCCTTGTCGGCTGCTGGTGCTGGTGCCGGTGCCTGTGCTGGTGCATGTGCGGCATCTTGGTCGTCGGTGAGATCCATCATGACGTCAGCGTCACCCGATGAAGGGTGTGCGGGCTGGTCGTGTGGCTGCTGCTGCTCCTCCTCCTCCTCTACTGCTGCTGGCTTCTGCTCTTCTGTCGGCTCCGGCTCGTGTTGCGGCGGCATCGGCTGATCATGGACGCCGTCGGCATCTGATGGATGGGCCGCTGCAGATGCACCTTCTGCTCCCTCCATTGCGGCGGACAAGAGGCCTGGGAGGCTGTCTTCGATGTCCACTCACTCCATCGCGTTGTGTACACTACGATTCACCCATCCGGCAACACAGGTGATCCGCGATCGCTGCAAACGACTCGAGAAAGGGTATGTGCGCAGCAGAGAACAGTGCGCTATTGTCACCATCGTCACAAACTCTGCGAGCTTGTATTCGGCTTTAGGATTCATGTTTGTTTCACAGCAATTTCTGCTGGAGTTCTGTGTGCGCGAGTGTGGTCCTAGTAGCTGCCCGTGTCTGGAAGACAGGCAGTAGGCCTCAATCTCGCTGCGTTGCGCTGGCAGTGTTGCTTGCGCCGCTCGGAGCGCTCGCCTTGTCACCCTCTCGCAGAAGAAGGGAGCACAACGCGCAAGGAGGACTGACAGGCAAGCGGCAGCCACGGACAGCATCGGTGAGTGGTCGCCGACACTGCATTCCTTGTGTATGACAGTGCTTCGTGACGCATGCAAACGTATCTGCTGAGCGGTGTTTTGGCTGTTGCATATGCAGCTCCTGGCAGTGAGGATGAAGCGGCCTTCCCTAGCCATTGACACACCGCCCAGCAGCAGGCACAGGAGCCGGCCCAGGAGCCCGCCAAGGAGCCCACCCCGACTGGGCCGACAGGACTCACCCAAGAGACCTGGTGAGGTTCAAGCCAGTCATGCATGCGGGAGGCGGGATGATTGCTGGCTGTGGGCTTCTTGTCTGTCCTTCGTTGACCGACTGTAGACCCGCCATGCCGTCGTCGAGTGGGAGGGTTGGGGTTGTGTATCGATACGGATGCAGACGTTGACGCACCGGCTGGTGAGTGAGTGAATGGGCGAGGGGGAGGGAACGAACCGAACGGACTCTTCTTTCTTCTAGAAGAGAGTCGCCCGTCGCCCAAGGGCAACCGCACCAACAAGATGGACCGCACGGACCCGCTGACCAACACCATATTCGATCACAAGCAAGAGTACGTGCGATGCGTTAGCAATGGGGACGGCAGCAGACGACCATACAAATCATCCTTCTCTATGTGTGTCTGCTCTAGGAGGAACGTCGTGCGGATCTATGATCTGGGCATGGCCAAGGGGAGGCTCCTCATAGGGAGCAAGGAGGCCGCGCATGACACTGAGGTAGGTAATTCACGCACCCCTGTGTGCTGAGGGCGATATCGGCATCTGTGGTGACACATTCCTGTCTTTGCTTGTCTGTCCATCTGTCAGTTTCTCAAGTCGGCTACGGTCACCCATGTGTGCAACTTGGCGGCAGCGGACACGTCGGGGGGCGACTATGTGTGCAAGTCGAGGCGCGACGACCTGCCGCACGTGACCTTCTATGACGTCAAAGATATGAAGGTGGGCGGACAAACACCACACAGACACACACACACGCAGAAGGACGGGCAGTCGATATCTCATTCTCTGTGTGTGTGCAGGATGGCAGTGAGGACGCGGTGCACAACTTCGCGACAGCTGGAGTCGCAGCCATCGACTACTGCCTCGGTGCCCTCCAGGATCCCGACACCACCCTGCTAATACACTGCCGTGCGGGTGAGTGAGTGAGTCACTTGAGTCAGTGAGAGCCCATCACTGGCTGCACCAACTAACAGCCGACTGGACAGTCAGATTCACACACCGCCCCACGCACACACACACATGTGTCCTTGTCTGCATGTCTGTTTGCTGCCCATACAGGCGTCTCCCGGACAGGCTGCATAGCCTCGTGTGTGGTCGCTGCGTTGAAGAAGAAAATATACACGCAGAACCGAGGCTCCGCCAGTGCCGCTGCCGCCGCGGCTGCTGCTGTGGACGATGGGCAGGGCAGGAACCTGTTCGATATGGCATACAGCGAGGTGTGGATCGGATCGCTGCACACTCCACACATTTACTGTCTCATGCTCTGCTTGGCTGCTGCCTGCCTGCCTGGTGCAGATCCGCGAGTACCGATCTATCGCCCCCAACATCGGCCTGACGGAAGCGGGCAGACAATGGTGTAGCAAGATGGCTGAAGGTGCGTGTGCAGGCAGGCAGGCAGGCAGGCACTCGAAGTGTGTTTCCTCCTCACCCTCATTTGTATGTCTCCCTCCGTCAGGTGCCGCCTTTGCCCGTGTTCCGCCCCCGCCCCCCCGTGGCGGAAGGGCCATGAAGTTGTTTGCGGACAGGCACGAGATGGCTGAGGAGAATGACCTGAGTAAGCACATACGCACACACACCCATCGGTCACACACACATACCTCTCATTCGCCGACGCCGGTTGGCCGTCTGCCTCTGTCTGTCTGTCTGTCTGTCAGTGCCTCCCCCACTCCCCCCGCCCCCTCCACACGGGCGTCCCATGCGTCTGGACCTTGAGGCTGAGATGGACAACTACAGGGGGGACGACGCTGCTGCTGGTATGCAAACACACGCACACGCAAGGCCTGTACACACAGACAGCCAAACTGACCCCGCCTCTCCCCCTTCGTATGCGTGTGTCAATTCAGGAATGGACTGCAACTCCCGTGAGCCGCCACAACCCCCTCGCCGTCGCCTCGGCTTCTTGGGCGAGCCGCTCCTCCGAGACCCAGACGAACACATGGAGATCAATGACGGTGAGTGGGTGTGCAGGGAGGGACGTCCGCATCCAACCAACCACAATGCACACACGTCAATCCATCTGTGCCTCTCTCCCTTTTCGCGCAGGCGCCGCTGCTGCTGCTGGTGGCCAGAATGGCAGGGCCTCGCGTGATGGCGAGGCGATGGGCGAGAGCGGCGTGGACATGCCTCCCCCTCCCCGTCCCCCGGCCCCGCGCGGCCGTCGTGTGGGCATGTTGACCGATATGGAAGAGTTTGCCGCACATGAAGAGGCTGGAGGTGAATACACACACATGGAAGGAAAGGCAGACGGCATGGGCCATGCAGCGAAAAGTGACCATTCTCGTCTGTGGATGTTGGTGCAGAGTTGGCCGGCAAGCTCTTCAGGCCACCCGGCCGCTCCCTCCAGGAAGACCGAGGTGACAATATGGACATTGACGACGGTGAGTGAGTGAGTGACTGAGCGAGTGAGGAAACCCTGCACAAATGTGCATATGTGAGTTCCATCCATCCATTCTGTCCCTGTTCCGCAGGGTTGGCTCATGTGGTGCCATCGAAGGCCTCGAGAGCTGCTGCGGCTGCTGCTGCAGGAGCTGGCCACGGTGACGAGCTGATGCCTGATGCTCATGGCAATGTGGGCGGCGGCCGCAAGCGGTACGTTGGCAGACACACACATACACACACACATATACACACACGCCCACAGTCACAGCCAAGCACCTGATGGACTCTGTGTGTGTGTGTTATGTTGCAGAGGTGCGCCCAAAGACGACACCGAGTCGGACACAGAGCACCTCTGCGCGCGGAAGAAGCGCAAGCACAACCACAACCACCACCCCCACCCAGCGGTGCCCCGGCAGCAGCTGCAGCAGCAGGTGGACGGCGGTGAAGGGCGAGGAGGGAATACGAGAAGCAGTGGGAACGCGTTGGAGGCCGCATGCAGCGCATCAGACCTGAATAGCCTACCTAGTCTGCGGTGCAGCGGGGGTGGGGGGTACCTGGCGTGCTGTCTGTGTGTATCCATCTGTGTGCACGGGAAGGGAACGATGCCTGCCTGGTGTCGCGTATGTGTGTGTGTTGTGGGTGAGCAAGCAAGCAAGCAAGCAAGCAAGGAAGAAGATCACGCGATGACTCACTCACTCACTCACTTGTCCAGTCTGTTTTGTTGATGAGCACCTCGGCCTTCGTTCCCCTATGCTCCAGCAGCCATTGACGGCCGACTGCCAGCTCGTGCAAGAGTGTGCCTTCGATCGTTCTTGGTGGCTGTGGTCATGGGGGGACAGACAGAGGCCGATGTACCGATTGAAAGAGAGGAAAGACACAAAAGACATCTGCCTGCCTAGCTGCAGCTGGATGGACGGATGGATGGATGGATGGAAAGTCAGGGCACACAAGTATGTTTGTGTGAGTAGCGTCCCTTCGATCGTGCTTGTGCAATTCACTGCCCAGGTCGACGGGCAGTGGGGTCAACGGGGAAGTTGGACGCCACTGCCTTCGTGTACCGTACGCGTGTGGATGGTGTGTGCATATATATCAAATTGGGTGGATGTACGTACGTGTGGATGCGTGAAAGGGACCATGCACCATGCATGATCGAATGCATGATCGAAGTGTGCAATTAATGCTCACTCAAGCCAACTCATCCTTCGATCCATCCATTCACCGTCGATCAACTCATGGATCAAATACATACATATGCATCACGATGTTAGTCCATCCACTCAGTTAGTCATCCACTCAGTTAGTTCTCTGGCTGTCTGTGTCTCATGGGTCATCGTTGTCTGGTGTGGGCTGTGCGGCTCGCTGGATGGTGAGCGCCATGAGTGTGGTGTGGCTGTGGCCACACACACTCTCGCGCGACGCGCCGCTCGCCATGCACTCTGCCGTCACCGATATGCTCTTGTCGTCCACTGTCACCTCACCACTCGCCTGCACACACATCACTCACAACAGCCGCACATGTGTGTCGTCCATCCATCCATCCATCCATGTGTTGTGTTGTGTTGTGTTGTGTTGTGGGTGGGTGGGCTGACCCAGTAGATTTGTCCTGCGGCGAGCTTCTTGTGCTTGACAAACGACACGCCGTTCACCTGCACACAAACACACACGCACCCATCCACACATCGATCGACAGGCTGCCCATGGTGCCGTCCTCACTGACTCAATGAATGAATGACTCACCTGGAGGTCGAATGACTGTTTGGTGGTGCCGCCCTCCTTGTGTGTGTGTTGCGGTGCCACAGTGGCGCACGGGCTGCCGATCTGGGCCTGCACGAGGTATCGTCCGGTCGGCAGCCCGGCCACGGTCCAGCTGTTGGGCGTGCAGTCGACTCGCTGCTCGCGGCACTCCTGCGTCTCGGGGGCCGGCGGGAAGGAAATTCCATAACTGTTGAGGGGGTCGGTCGCCGCTGCCGACTTGTGGGGGCAGTGCACGATGTTTCTGTGGGCGTCTCTTGTCCAGCCGAAGACTGGCGTGCCGACTTCAGCTTTGGTGGACCGCTCCTGGCCGTTGTCGGCGATGAAGCCGGCGGGAGTGGGGACGCCGCTGGGCTGGAACGAGAAGGCGAAGCTGATGGCGCCCTTTTGCTGTGCCGTCTTGATACACGCGCGCCCCGGCACCCGACTGCCGCACGGCAGCACACACGAGGGGGCGGCACTCGGCCACTCGTACTTGAGCACCGC
>CDMY01000759.1:186918-205729 GCA_001179505.1 Vitrella brassicaformis | reverse complement strand
TGAGTGAGTTTGACGAGGATTTCCTTTTGCTGGTTGGGCAGCGTCGACACGGCGGCGATCTCTGCGGCCGCCCAGGTGCCGTTGGCCACTCTGACATCTACCTGCATGCCTGCGGCGGGCTGGAAGGAGGGCGGCGGCGTGAGCGATTGAAAGGCCAGTGCATAGCCCGACGGGCCGTGGCGAAGCGACGACACCTCGCGACGCGAGACGCCCTTGCTGAAGCCCTTTGGCTGCGGGCCGACAATCGTCACGTAGAAGTCGCAGTGGCCACTCGGAGACGTCACGCCACACGCACCGCTGCAGTCAGCTAAGCAAAGACAGACAGACAGACCGAGACATGGATGTGTGGTCATGATGTGCGTACCACTCTCGTCCGGTGGCCCCGTCCGGGTTGGTGGCGTCGGTGCAGTCCGTGTAGGTCAGGCCGTCCTGCGCAAACGCCGCAGCGCACAAACGACCGTCGATGGTCTTGCGGTGCTGCTGACGATAACGAGTCAATGCCGCCAAAGGCTCTGCATACACAACAAACACAGACAGACAGACAGACAGACGCCGACGAGCTTGATGGGCTTCTCCGCTGTCAGTAGAGAGAAACAGTCCTATGAAGTCGACACGTATTGACAATGAGTCGTCCCATCCATAATGCAATGCAAAACACCACACACACCACCGAGTCAGCAACAGAAGAATATACACATACATACATACATGCATAGACAGATACCTGTGCCGACCCGACCCGACCCGACCCCAGCAAGGTCTGACCACAAGGAAAGATGAGAGGCCATGGCCAGATAAGTAAGGCAGGCAGAGAAGGGCTGATAGATATCAACATCCAGCCATTAGGCGCCCCTTCTTGCCATCCGGGCGGCCAGCCAGCCATCTATGCTGCTTTGTCTATGCTGCTACCTGCACGACACACACACACCCACACACCCACACACACACGAGGGAACGGTTAGTGTGCGGGCATCGAGCCTTCCTTCGCAGCTGATTATCTCACCTTCTCCGCTCATGAGGCGTGGGGCAAGAGCCGCACCAGTGTGTCACTGGCGGTGGCCATGTGCTCGATTGAGTCCGCCAGGGAGCTGGCCACCTCCAGAACACCACCGTGCGACGCCCACGTGCCCACCAACTCACCTGCACATACGCATACAAACACACACACACGCATACACACACGTGACAAGAGCGGAGCCCTTCGCTCGAGTGCCCTTTGATTGCTTACCCGAATATGGCAGCTTCTCGGCGATGGTCAGCCTATCATAGTTCTCGAGTGCGTACTCGACCGTCTCCTGAGTGGGCGTCACGCCCATGCGGATGAGCAAGTCCTCGGCCCTCTCGATGCGCTTGTTGGCCTTCTCGACAGGCTCACCGCCCGGGATGCCGGCGGACACCGAGAAGCCATAGCGGCCGGATGTGTAGTGGAACATACCGCCCTGCTGCACCGGCGCCACAAACAGTACGTCACCGTCTTCGACATTGTGGTCTGCCAGAGTCTGCCAGTCGCCCATGCACTCGCCGTCAGGTGACAGGAGCCGCCAGCCACTGGGGATGGGACGGCCCTCAGCAGCCTGGATCTTGGCCCACACGCTGGCGACGGTGTCATACGGGTGCATGATTAGGGGGAAGCGCTTGAAGCTATCTGTCGACATGGAAGAAACAGACCACATGACCGATCGGACCCGTATTTCGACGCACCTTTGAGCGGCACTGCCTCGATGTGAATAGCCGGGCCCCGGCTCGTGGCCTCTTGTATGACGCCAGCCTGGATGTCCTGCACACCACGCGTCCCCGTGTCCGCCTGACGCTTCAGCTCCTCCAACACCTCATGCTGCTGCTCGATGGGCTTCCTGGCGAGGGCCTGCAGCGTCGCGTCGCGGCCGGGAGCCCTCGGCTGCATCGCAGGCGGGACACCCAACATGCGGTCGACCTTATCGCGCGCCTCGTCCATCGTCTGCCACACGCTATGTAGGCGCCCGATGGCGGAATGGCACCTCAGGATATCCATGGTGACGCCGCGCACTGACCAAGGCAGGCAGCTAACGAACCTGAAAGAGTGACACCCAAGCCAAGAGCAAAGGGGTCGATGCATTGGGGAAATCCGTTGCAGTTGCACCGTACCTGCACAGACAGACCTCTAAAACATGAGCGATTCACTTCTCCCCCGCCATTCTCTGCGAGCTTTAAAGCAGAGATGCGGGCATCGCAGAAACGGGACAGGCATGCATGCAGGCCATTCACTCGATCAACACGTCCATTGCAGTCACACACTCACACGTCCACACAGTGTCTTTGTGCTACCGCAGCTGACACATCCATCATGCACCCACGAAGATAGATCTGCACACCACGCGACCCACCCCTCCTCAAAACAGCTCCCTACCGGCCCCCTCCCTCGGCAGCGCCTGCCACACTCACCCACCCACCCACGGCACAAACTCTACATCAGCCATGAATCTGCGAGTCAGTGACAAAAATGCTCATTTCCCCTCCCCCCGACCGACAACCGAACCGCACAGTGAGGGGGTCTGTCTGTGTCTGTCTGCCTACCTGAACGCATCGATCGATGCCATCATCATGCAATGAGGAGGCTGTGCGAAAATTGCCTGCTCCCCAGCTGCACCGAAAAAGACAGCTCTCTGCATCTCTCTTACACACATACATCTAGCTAGCCCCCACCTCCCCACCCTCCACCAACCCTCTATGGCGCCAGTATGTCTGACACGAGTGTCTGCAGGGCCAGCACGACGAATCCGACGATAAAAATGCCCCTCACCCGCCCCTTAGTGCGTGGGTCGAAGGCCTTGCCGCGGATCGTCTCAACGATCAGCTCCACCAGCTGCCCGCCGTCCAAAATCGGCAGCGGGATGAGGTTGAGAATCGCCAGAGATATCGACAGCTCGGCAATGAAGGGCAGCAGCCGCGCCGAGTCGGTCTTGCTCACGGCCGAGACCTGCTTAGAGATGCCGACCGGCCCCACCAGCCGCCCCTGCACTGACGGGTCGGGGGTGAATGTGAGCATACGTGTGAAGAACTGGAAGTAGCCCTGTGCTGCGGTGCTGGTGGCGATCCAGAACTCCTTGGTGCCGATGGATATGACCTCCAAGAGCGACTCGGGCCGCCTGTAGCTGAAGACGATGTTGGGGACCATGTCGATGCCGACGGAGCCGTACTGCACCGTGGTGCCGCCCACCACCTTGCTCCTGGTCTGCGGCTGCACGTACACCTCAAAGATGTCACTCGACGACAGAGACGACCGCAACACGGGATACGATGGACGCTCGTCTGTCGCTGCTGCTGCTGCTGTGGCTGATGGTGGCGCCTTGGTCTCTCGCGAGATGAGCAGCCTCAGGGGCTCGTCGGCTGACTTTTCGATCCTCGGAATGACCTCCTTGGTGATGATGTTCCTGCTGTCCTGGGGGATCGGCTTGGCGGGGGGGATCTTCAGGTCGCCCACTTGGAGTATGACGTCGCCTGGCCTCAGACCCGCCTCGGCAGCAGGGCACCGCTCGCCTTTGTCGGTCAGCTGCACGTCGACGCTGCTGCTCCTGGCTGACTGGGAAACCTCACCAGCACAACGGACATTCAAAATCTGATGGGACACACTCGCAGACAAACGAGAGAAGTACAGGCACAAACAACGTGTCGGTATACGTGTGTGTTTCTGACACTCACCTGGATCCCCGGTTCCGGCGTCACAGATGGCACGCCACTCCAGGCCACACCGGCCGTGATGCACGCCCACGCGAGAGCCAAGTTGGCAAGGATGCCCCCCAGCAGCACCAGCGCCTTCTCGGGAGCCGACTTGTTCTCGAACAGCTCTGGCTTCTGCAGGAGGACAAACTTGCCGTCCTCCTTCTGCTCCCACGCCGTGCTCAGCATGTTGTAGCCACCGAACGGCAGCATCCGCAGCGACCACTTCGTCCCCTCGCCCCACCGCCACCCCTCATCGCTGTCGCTCTGTAAGGGAGCCGGCTGCCGACTGGGTTTTGACGATGGGTCACTCCGGCGCAGTGTGCGCAGGGGTCTGACGGTCACTCCTGGCGTCTGCGGCTCCTCTGGTGGGCTGGGTGGCGGTGACCATGAGACGAGTGGGGGGCCGATGCCAACAGCGAACTCCTTGACGGCTACTCCACACAGCTGCGCTGCGATAAAGTGGCCGAGCTCGTGGAAGAAGACCAGAGCCGCTATCACCGAGGGACCGATAAAGCCAGACGGGTCGAAAGCGGTGTTGGACGGCAGTACGGCGGCAGCAAGGAACAAGGACGTGAAGAGGGGGCTGTACAGACGGGGTGGGAGGATGTCACTGGCCTTCTTCGAGGGCAGTGGCGATGAGCCGGCAGAGGTGACAGGGTCGATGAGATTGCCATCTTCGTCTCGCAGCTGAAGGCCTTGCCGTTGAGATGGCCGCGGCTGCTCTGGCGTGGCAGCATCTGTTTGCTTGATCCGCGCGGCGGCCGTCTTGAGCGTGGCAAGCTGTGGTTTTGATTCAGAGGGAAGAGGTGGCTGAAAGGCCGGCCTGTTGACAGCACTGCTGCCGCTGGTGGACAGCGCAAGGATGACTGCACAGATCACTGCTCGTGATGGCATCCTCACTCTCCTCTTTCTTCGAGTAAGCATGCTGCTGAACCACAGGTTATGTTGGACCACCACGCGAATGGACGAATGAGCTGCTGAGCGACGGCGGAGGAGAGATCAGCCGATCCGCCTGCGCGCTTATCCGGCAACGCTGCGAGCTTGAAGTGCTTCGCGGCTTCTTTTAGTTTGCAGAAGGGTTCAGGTTTATCCCGACTCACACGTACACTCCCTGGGCTTTTTTATTGTTTTCAGATTGAATGCTCATGACGGGATCTGATCTATCATGGCAGAAGGCGCTTCTGGTGACCATGGGAGTCGCTGCAGGCCTGGGTGCTGCGCTTGGCCTGGAATTGCTGAGATCCAGGAGAAGAAGAAAACACAAGGCCCTGTGGAAATACTTGACGGACGCCGGACGGGCCTGCAAGACGGGCTGCGTGTACCTGGTGGGAGCGGGTCCTGCTTCAGCAGGTGCGCGTGGCGAGAGCAGCATCGTCTGCAATGCGTCTGACACGAGGGTGCGTGCGCCTCTTACAGATCTGATGACGCTGCGTGCTGCACATCTGTTAGCTACAGCGACTGTGGTGGTGACTGATGATCTTGTTGAGCGAGATGTACTCTCTTTCGCCCCAGAAGGTACACACGGGGGGTCATGAGAGCGGTCCTGTCACGATGCGGGTGTCATTGTGTCATGCATCAGGCTGTGAGATTGTCCATGTTGGCAAGAGGGGAGGGCGAGACGACAGCACTCCGCAGTCAGACATCGACCAGCTCCTGGTCGAGAAGGGTGAGCTTTCCACAGCCGACTGATCACCCGGCGGTCCTATTCACGGTGGATGCCATCCTCTGATCCGTGCAGCGAGAGAGGGCCATGCTGTGGTTCGTCTGAAAGGAGGGGACCCCCTGGTGTTCGGTCGTGTGTGGAGTGAGATAGTGTCGCTGCGGGATGCAAACATACCATTCGAGATCGGTGAGCCAGCGCCAAACAACACCAGACACCACCATCATTCGAAGCGCTTCTTCGTTGTCTGTTATCATGTGATACGTCAGTTCCTGGCGTGTCATCTGTTCTTTCTGCACCCGCCGCAGCCGTCCTCCCGCTCACTCACAAGACGAAATCAAAGGTGGTGGCTGTTGCATCAGGTCACGAAGTCCAGTCGCTCGACTGGACTGCCCTTGCAAATGGCGTCATTGACACATATGTCATCCTGATGGCAGGTAGCTAGCCGACAAAAGTGATCGAGGGCTGCACTGCTCGAGGGCTGCTTTTCTCTTTGCGCAGGCAAGACGCTGCCCAACATATGTTCGTTCTTGTTGACTAATGGAAGGTCGGAAGACACACCCGTCGCCGTGATTCACAATGCGCATCGGGAGGGGCAGAGGCGAGTGGTGGGCACTATCAAAACGATCGGTGGATTGACGCAAAGTGAGTGAGTGAAGGAAAAGTCTTTTCCGTGCGCCTTCACTGTCAAGGGTCTTCTCTCTCTTTGTCCACCGCAGCGATGAAGCTGTCGCCGGCGATCGTGGTCATCGGCGACGTGGCAGCTCTTGGCACATATGACCATCTGATGTGACGGTGTGACGATGTGATGATGTGTGTGTGTTCGCTCCAATCACACCGCCTTCTTGACGGGGCACGAACATATGCACAACGGGCAGTGAGGCATATGTACGTACGTGGATCGATCGACAAAAATGTACGTATGAAGTGTGATTGATCGATCGGATTGCTTGATTCATTCACTCATCGCTTCAGCTTGCGCAGAGGGCAGAGGAAAGAGCAGACAGTCAGACCAGAGTTGAATCGCTGACTCACTCACTCATTGTCTGCCTGCCTGCCAGCGAGACAGCCACCATGTCGAGTCTGCTGCTGTCGGTGCTTGTGAGTCTCCTCGTGACTGAGAGTCTCGAGCAAGCTCCACCCATCACAGACGTCGGATACGACAGAGGCAAGACAAGCACACACACAGAGAGACATACAGACAAACAACACAAGCAGTCACTGCATGTGCTTGTGTTTGTTGTGTATGCAGAGCCTTTGGCGGCATTGACTCGTTATCGTCAGCAGCACCGCAAGACCATCGACGGTCGTTTGTGCGCTGCGGCGTTTGCGCAGGACGGCCTGACCTACACGGACTGCACCGACGCCACCAACCCGGACGGCGCCACCGGACGAGAGTGGTACGCACATCATGCCCACACATCCATGTCTCGGTTTGTCTGTGTGTGTGTGTCACCAGGTGCTACTATGAGCGGGTGGTCAAGGGCCGGCCAGACGGCTGGAACTACTGTGTCCCGGTGGTCGACTACGACGCCGTCCGCTCGTCCGCAAGCGAGGCCTTCACCGAGCTGACGAGCCAGGCCCGCGTGGTCCTCGACCGACTCAACCACGAGAGCGGCCGACTCATGAAGGAAGAAGGTATGTGGGCTAATAGACAGACACACAGACACCACACAGACGAACACACGCTGTATATATGTGTGTGTCAGCCATCTACGAGACGGTGTGCGGTGCCGAGCACGAGGCGGTCGGTGCCCAAATCTCAAAGGTCGAATCGCTGCTGGACAAGGGCAACCACTGCATCGCGGGCGTCGAGGCAAACATCAACAAGATACAAACCATCAAGGTCACTCAGTCAGCCTCTCACACACACAACACACACGGGCACACCCACACTCGTTGGTTGGTGTGCTGACTGAGTCCACAGAGTGCCATATCGACGTTGGAGATGGAGCGGCAGAAGGAAGAGGAAAGCATGGAACTCAACTCCAAGAACTGTATGTAGCTCACACACAGGACACACAGGACACCACACACAAGACGACAAGACACCACACACACAGGTGAGGGGTTGCCCGGCTACGAGGAGTCCCCCTTCGCCGACGGTCTCCGGGCCGTGTACTTCAGCGGTGCGACCTTCAGCGGCGACGCCAAGTACAGAGACGACCCAAGTGAGTGAGTGAGTCAATCAGTCAAGACACACAGAGATATGCACGTCATCTGATCTGATGTGTCTGTGTGTCATCCATGCCATGTGATGTGTGTTTAGATGTTGACTTTGAGTTCTTCCACAAGACGCCGATCGAGGGTGTGCCCATTTCGGCCTTCAGCGCCCGGTGGGACGGCTACGTGCTGGCGCCGCAGACGGGCTACTACCACTTCACCACGATCGCCTCAGGAGGGTGCCGTCTCTTCCTCAGCCAGGACGCCGTCATTGTCGACCGCATGCCGCCACCGCCCTCCCCACAGCTCACCGACGAGCCCGTCCCGCTGCTCGGCCCGCAGCCTGGCAAGGACGAGACGCGCAAAGCGACGTCGGAGAAGCCCATCAAGCTCGTCGGCGGACAGAAATACAAAATCAGGTCTGTCTGTGTGGGGGTGGATGGATGGACAAACACACACGAGTGGATTGGATGTGTGTGTCGATGTGTGTAGGTTGGAGTTCTTTCACTCGAGTCACATGCGGTGGAACAAACCTTACGACGCCACTATCAAGTCAGAAGGGCACCAATGGACCACACAGACAGACAGACAGACAGACCTCCATGTGTGTGTGTCCTCTATGTGTGTGTGTCATCGATGACCCACAGGTTGCTGTGGTCGATAGAGGGTGTCATGTCTGAGCGTGTGGTGCCCCCGTCGGCCCTCTTCAAGACCAACCCGCCCCCGGCCCTCAAGCTCAGCGGCTTCGACCCCTCCACGTGGCAACTCGGGTACGCCGCCAACGGGGAGGCCGCCTTCATGGCCGACAGCACCACAGTGCTGGCGGACTTGCCTCTCAAGTACGTCAACATGCGAATGCTCCGAACCAACGCCACGCCGGCCGTCGGCACCAAACTCACAATGACCACCAACATGCCCGCCAAGCTGTTCGTCCTCTCACAAACGGTACACACACACACATCCACACACATCCATCCATCCGTCCATGTGAATTGGTTCAGGGTGAGTCATTGCCCGTGGCGTCATGCGAGGAGCGGCCTCTGCACTTCCACGCGACCGACGACCTCCTGCACCTGCTCTCGAGGGGCCCCAGGCGCACTGAGGCGGACAGGGCCGTCGGCTCGCGCATCTTGGGCGTGCACTATGTGGATTCGCCGGCCGGCGACGTCGGCCTCGCCGTGACGCACTCGCGGCCCTTCGTGCTGTTGTTCGACCAGCCGCAGCCGAAGGGCGAGGAGGCCTGCGGGGGCGAGACGGTCGTCCTCTCGCGGCCAAACAGCGACACCTACGCCGGCTGCGAGGCGTCATCGCAGGCCGGGGACGACTTCAGCTTCCAATACGGTCAGCCAGCCACACACAGACACAAACAGACACACACACACACACACATCCATCCATCTGTGTGTGTGTCAGGTCTGAGTGGCCGTCACACGGACGGGCCGCTGGGCGTGTGGCGGTCGAGTGTCGGCGCGGGCGGCGTGTACGAGAGCATCACTGTCAAATTCTCCAAACCCGTGCAAATCAACGAATTCAAAGTGAGCCACCAAACACAGACACACACGTCAGTCCATTGCTCTCTCTGTGTGTGTGTCTTAGTTCAAGCCGCTGGACTCGTTTGTCAACCGTCCGTCGGAGATCCGCCTCACCACCACCGACGAACCCGACGAGACCGGACAGGCACACGCACACACACACTGATGGACAGTCACATCACACACTCTCCTTACTTATGTCTTGACTTTCAGGTGTTTTCGATTCGTTCGAGCAACTCGGTGCGCGACTATCGACTGCCGCGGCCGATCGTGACGCGTCGCGTGACGGCGACGGTGACGGCGATGAGCGGCCACGGGCAGTTCACGGGCGGCAGCTTCGACTTCATCGGCACACCATGCTCACCCGAGACGGCCGCCAGTGGCAACGCACCCACACACGTCCATCACATCGACTGCACAACCACACTCGAGAAGATCCCCGAGGCACGCCACGCCACGCCACACACACAAACGATTAACACAGAGGGAGACACAGCCACATAGATTGACCGATTCGATGGATGAGTGTGTGTCTTGACCTACTTGATGTGATGTGTGACTGATTGTCAGGTCCACCCGGTCGAGGAAGGGTCGGTGTACGCCTTCTCCTGTCCGCCCGTCAGCGAGTGTCTGGCCGCCCGCAAGGGATCGGTGTACGGCGACGGACTGTACGCAGCCGAGTCAAACCTCTGCAAGGCCGCCATCCACAGGTAAGTCACCACACCCAACCACCTAAACCCACCACACACACACACAGACACCACACAGACACACACGCACCTCTCTCTTGTCTGTCTGTCTTTGCTTAACTGACTGCAGCGGTGCGTGTGGCGTGACGTCTTCGAGTGGCCACTGCGACTTCTACGTGACGATTGTCGGCCCGCAGCCAAAGGGCTTCAGCAAGGGCGTCTCGCGTCGCGGGGTGTCGTCGCTTCGCGGCCCGTCGGGCTATGCACTGGCCTTTCAATCGCTCACGCCGCCGCCCTCCTTCCAGCCCGCCGCAGGCATGCAGGTAGACGTCAGAGTGGCCAACGGCACCTGGGCGGCCGCAGAGATCGCCGCCGTGTCGACGCTGCCCAACCAGCAAAAGGAAATCCTCGTCAAACTCACTCAGGTCGATCAACACACACACACAGAGAAAGAGACGCCTCACCTCATCGTCTGTGTGTCATTCATTGTGTGAGTGTGTCAGAGTGGTGCGGTGCTCAAGTACGAGTGGCCGAGTGCCGCCCCCTCGTGTGTGCTGCCGTGCGGCAGTCGGGTGCCGGGGCGCGCGTGTATCAAGACGGCACAGCAAAAGGGCGCCATCAGCTTCGCCTTCTCGTTCCAGCCCAGCGGCGTCCCCACTCCCGCCGGCTTCATCGCTGACAACGGCCAGGAGCGGTCCACCAAAGCTGAAGTCGGCACGCCAGTCTTCGGCTGGACAAGAGACGCCCACAGAAACATCGTGCACTGCCCCCACAAGTCGGCAGCGGCGACCGACCCCCTCAACAGTTATGGAATTTCCTTCCCGCCGGCCCCCGAGACGCAGGAGTGCCGCGAGCAGCGAGTCGACTGCACGCCCAACAGCTGGACCGTGGCCGGGCTGCCGACCGGACGATACCTCGTGCAGGCCCAGATCGGCAGCCCGTGCGCCACTTTGGCACCGCAACACACACACAAGGAGGGCACCACCAAACAGTCATTCGACCTCCAGGTGAGTCATTTATTCATTGAGTCAGTGAGGACGGCACCATGGGCAGCCTGTCGATGTGTGTGTGTGTGTGTGTTTGTGTGTGTGTGCAGGTGAACGGCGTGTCGTTTGTCAAGCACAAGAAGTTGGCCGCAGGACAAATCTACTGGGTGGCCCACCCACCCACATCACATCACAACACATGGATGGATGGATGGATGGACGACACATATGTGCGGCTGTTGTGTGTGTGCAGGCGAGTGGTGAGGTGACAGTGGACGACAAGAGCATATCGGTGACGGCAGAGTGCATGGCGAGCGGCGCGTCGCGCGAGAGTGTGTGTGCCCGCAGCCACACCACACTCATGGCACTCACCATCCAACGAATCGCACAGCCAATACCAGACAGCGATGACCCATGAGGCACACAGACAGACACAGACAGCCAGAGAGAAAGAGACACACATGGGCGGTCCATTGCGTGTGTGCGCGTGGCTGATGACACTGACGGTGAATGGATTGATCGAAAGATGAATAACTGATGGCTGATTTCCTTTTTGGCACACGCCGAGGCGAAATCTAAGCAGCAGGTTCATTGTGTTGGTGGCTGGAGATAGATGTGTGTGTGTGTGTGCAGACACTCTGAGTGTTGCATGAACATTTAGAGTGTCTCACCGTCACAGTCCTGAGCGTAAACCAACCAACCATCCATTCACCCGAAGAAAGTGTATACAACGAACGGTATATATATGTACGCCCACCCTCATCTCGAGCGTACACTGGCACGCACTGCATGGCCGGCGGCTTCCATCCATCTATCCATGCACATATCCATGCACACGTAAGTACGTAGACGGCACCGATTTGCATGATCCCATCGATCGCCTCATTCACATTTATAGCAGCCACCGGCCGGCCGGCCACGGCAAATATGGAAACAAAGGAGCAAAAAGCCATCCACATTACATTCGGTCAGGTGTTTCTATGTGGAGCCCCCTGCACAGCATGTGCAAGTCCCCTCGCCCGCGAGGTTCCTGGGCCGTCGTCGCGCACGTGGACAAACTGCAGCGCGGCAGGCTCCATTTGCCCCTGCCTCACCTAGGATCGAGGAAGGCATCCGTATGTCCGGCGTCATGTACGTCGATGGAAGAGCATTCTGTGTGTGTACCTGTATCAGCTCATCGATCTCCTCGATGAGATCCCGATTCTTCACGGGCTGCAATCAAAGGCACCACACACACAGACAAGCTGCCATGATGACGGCTCCAGCCGGAACACCCCGTGGCAGCTGTGATGTCACCTTCTTGTCGCTCTTCCTCCATCCGGTGTGCCACTTATGCAGCCACTCGACGGCACACCTAACAGCGTACTCCGAGCAGGAGTGGATCACCGCAGGGCGGCAACTCAGACGCTCATCGTCGCTGCAACGCAACAATCGCACCAGACGAAGGACGAGCAATATGGCTGCGACGTATTGCGTCTGTGCGCGTGTGGCGTACCAGTACCAGCAGTGCTTGATTGCCTTCACGATGGCGCACAGCGAGGCGCGGTTGCTCGTCTGGCCTCCATCCACCACACCGCTGCAAATGAATCAAAAGGAGAGGTCGGTACATGAGGTGTGCTGTGCTGCCAGCCCGCTCAGGTACCTGTCCTGCACAAAGCCCTCCACGTAGACGCCCCAGCTTGCTTTCGAGCACGCGGCATACGCCTCAACGACCGGCAGCGGGGAGAAGGCGTGGAAGCAATACTGCCCATCGCCTGTAGCGCCGTCTGGTCCCACCACCACGAGGTCGCCGCCAGACACAGCTTTGAGGGAGTCGTCGCCAATGACATTGAGCAGTGAGCCCGGCACCACGAAGAAGGTGACGGGATGGCGATCTTCTGCTCGAGCACTGGCTGACGCGAGGAACGTGACAGCACCGAGAGGCGTGATGGGGCGATTGTTGTCATCCAGCAGCATCACAACATCCCTCTCGCTGAAGGGATGGAAGTGGTCTTGAAGGCCGCTGCGCTGCAGGGTGTCTTGTGTCATGACTGAGCGCTGGCTGCCTTGGGTCGGGATGAGGAAGGGCACATCAGCGAGAGAACCACCCGGGAAGTTGATGCGCGTCAGGGGGCGGTCGTCGATGCCGGAAATCGACACGCGGCCGCTGAAGGAGTAGGGCGGGAAAGACGTGCGCCTAAAAGGGAAAATCAAAGCAGGAATAGAGAGAGCTCGGAGGTACGAAACAATAGTACGCAGGCACTTTTTTGATCAGCAATGCAGCCCCAACTGACCTTTGGTTTCCCTTTCCTCCTGCTGGCCTCCTCGCCTTTGGCCGCCCTTTCTTTCCGGCCAGCGGCGATTTCGCACCAGTGCCACGTCGACGAGGCGCTCAAGGGCCTCGTCAACAAACCCTGGCACAAGTACGACAAGGCCCTGCCGCCGGAGGAGAACCTCCTGGCTGCACTGACCGCTGCCGTGGAAAAGGGCAAGAAGGAGGGCCGGAAATTCCTCTTTGGCACCTCCACAGTCGCTTTCCAGGTGCACCGCTGGGGGTCGTTGTGTGTGTGTCGGGGCAGGCGGGGCGTTTTGCACTTTGTGTGTTGTGTGATTGTGTGATTGTGTGTGATTGTGTGTGTTTCTTCTGCAGGTGGAGGGTCATTCGTCTGGTGATGGCCGTCACGACAGCGTGTGGGACGCGGCCGACAAGAAGGCGGGCAGGAAACCGGTGCGGTGGGCGTGGGTAGCGTCAGCGTCACACACATGGGGTGTGGATGGTGTTTGCTCGTCTGTGTGTGTGTGTGGCGTGTGTGCCAGAGTGAAGGCGCTGGCTTCCACGACAAGTTCGAGCAGGACATCGCCAAGGCTAAAGATATGGCTTTCGACGCTTTCCAGTGAGAAGGAGAAAAGGGCAACACACACGTGCCAATGGGCAGGCACCACACGCTCTCTGTGTCCCATTGATTGTGGTATCGTTGTCGCCATCCGTCAGCTTCTCCATCAGCTGGTCCCGAGTCATGACCAAAGACAACAAGCCCAACCACAAAGGTGTGGATGGATGGATCGATGGCCTCACACACCCGTATGTGGCGCCTGTGCCGCCTGTGTGCAGGTGTTTCGTACTATCAGCGGTTGGTGAAGGCCATAAAGGCCAACGGCATGGAGCCGATCGCCACACTCTACCACTGGGACATGCCACAGTATGCTTGAGGCGTGTTGGGTGCGCACAGAGATACGGATGTGTCTATGCATGTGTGCGCGTGTGTGGTGTGGTGTGGTGTGGTGTGGTGTGTTGTTTAGGGGTAAGGACTGGCGCGTGAAGTCGACTGTGGACGACTTCGCGGCCTTTGCCGAGGTCATGTACACGGGCCTGCCCTCCGTCAACACGTGGATCACCGTACGACACACCTGCGCGCAGTTACGCACTCAGTCATGTTGACCATTGTGTGTTACTACGTAGATCCACGACCCCTACGCCATCTGCCATTTTGGGTACCACCAAGGCACAAGTAAATGGCCACCAGACACGCCACACAGACAGCACCCACACCACACCCACGCGACCTCTCTGTGTGTTGTGTTTGATGTGCAGTTCCCCCGTTTGTGCGTGGCGGCGAGGGCGACGTCGAAAAGTGCGCACGGTCGCTCCTGCTGGCACACGCAAGGGTGGGTGGGGCGCAGGCTCTCTCCCAAACCAGGCACCAGCACACACATCTGCGTGTCGATATAGGCGGTAGATGTGCACCGGAAGAAGGCCCCCAAGGACGGCGGCGGCAAGAAGATCGGATTCACGCTGTCCCTCGGTCGGTACACCACACCCGCAATAACATACACACAACGGCAGCCATATCAATGAGTGACCGTGGATGTGTGTGTGTGTGTGTGTGTGCAGCGTCGGACCACCCATATGCCCATCCGGCGGGGAAGGGCAGGCGGCTGCAAGAGACCAACTACACGACCACAGGCGAGCAAACGACCCCACACACAGACAGACAGACAGACAGATCACACACCGTCAAGACGCTCTTTCTGTCCGTGTGTGCGGTGGACAGAGTACCTCCGTGCGCTGCAAGAGCCCTCGGGCGAAGATGCCTGCATCGAAAAGGGCATCGACTTCTACGGCTATGGTACCTACCAACCCACTCACCAGCACCCACACGCAAACCCACTTGTGCGCCTGTGGGTTGTGGGCGTGTGGTTCAGATGTGTTTGAGGTCCACGCGGCGTCTCCTGCCGAGTGCCGCGTGGCCTGCCAGGGCCACGACGGCTGCCTCTTCTTCACTTACAGGGCGGATGGGCCCGACGCGCCGGAGGGGATCAACAACTGCTACCTGAAGGCATGGAAACTCTACCACCCACCCACACACACACACGCACACGCAGCACAGACACATCGCTTCTGTGCGCGTGTGTGTGTGAGTGTGAGGGCAGACGAGCGATATGGGCCGCACGGCGAGTGAGATTGGCGACGTCCTCATGTCGGGCGCAGCGGAGTGCTCACAAGGTGGTAGGTCTCTCTCCCACCACACAGACACACCGACACACAGACACACGAACGCACGCACACTTGTGTATGGTTGTGCGCTCACTACACACACACACACACACACACACAGGTCTGCAGGCAGAAATCCTTGGAAAAGACGACCAAGGACGGGACGCACTCGACTTCCAGAAACAGACCTTCCTCGACCCCGTAAGCCCCACTCACCCACCACTCACCCACGACACCCACACGCGCCGTCATGTCACCATTCTTTCTTATGCAGATCTTCCGCACGTCGGTTTCGCCTCTGGTGTCTTCTGGTGGCGGTGGGTGGCTCACCGCCGAAGAGAAGACACTGCTGGCCGACGCGAAGCCAGACTTCGTCGGCATCGCCACCTATGGGACACTCAAGTACCCACCACTGACTGCGTGACGAGTGTGTGGATGAGTATGAGTCTGTGGATGAGTGTGTGTGTGCGTTGGCATGTCAGCGGGGCGAGCGACCAGTCTGTGTGGCTGCGGGCGATCGAGCACGCCCCCCTGGGCAAGGCGCTGCAGCAGCTGCAGAAGGAATACAACCCTAAAGAGATTCTCGTCACACAAATGGGTGAGACAGTGGGTGGGGGTCTGGTCTGGGTGGGGGGGGAGTGCATTCAGAATTCCGTCGTCTGATTGTTACGCCGCAGGCCTTGTGAATGCCATGGAGGACTATCTGCCAGAGAAGGCGCTCCTCAACGACCAACAGAGGTACCCCCTCCCACCCCCTCTACTCCCAACACACACACTCTCTCTCTCTCCTTCTCTCTGTGTGTCTGTGTGGGTGAATCAGGATTTGGTACTATCACATGACGATGTTTGAGCTGGCCATGGCGGCGCTGCACCGCGGTGTCCGGCTGGGGGGCATGTTCGCCTGGTCGCTCGTGGACGTGCCCAAGGCCGCCGTGCAGATGAGCAGCGGCAAGTACGTATGTGTGCAGGGTGTGCAGGGTGCGCACCTCCATCTGCCTGTGGATGTGTGTCTGTGTGTCTGTCTGTCAGGGTGGGGTTGATGAGCGTCTCTGACGACAGCAAGAAGGAGCGAAAGATCAAGGTAACCACACACACACACACAGGCACACACAGTTTGGCGCGCGTGTCCATCAATGTGCTCATATGTCATATTCAGGAGTCGGGAAACTGGTTCAAGCACCTGATCAGGGCTGTCCACGAGTGCGTCAAGAAGGGGTGGTCCTGCAATGCCGCCGCGGACAACCTCCTCCTCAAGCCCAACGGCATGGCGAAGGCGCCAAACATGCCGTATGAGCAGGGCATCCTGCCGCTGCTAGCCACGGCTGTGCAGAAGGTAGGTAGGCAGGTGCTCACCACCCTGCTAACCTGCGCATCCACACCCACACCCACTCTGTCTGCATCATTCTCACACACAGGTGGAGGGCAGCGGCATTGCGAAGCCCTTTATGTGGGGCACGGCTACAGCTGCCTACCAGGTGGGCACTCACTCTCACTCCACATCACATCACACACACATTTACGGCGAGTGTGTGTCTGTGTGTGTGTGTGTGGTTAGGTTGAGGGCGGGTGGAATAAGGGCGGCCGCGCGCCGTCGATATGGGACGAATTCACACACGCCGAGAAGGCCCACAACGGACACACAGTACGCCAGACCCTCCCCCCAGCCACACAGTGACATCACTACACACACCAGGGTCTGTGTGTGTGTGTGTGTGTGTGCAGGGTGACGTTGCCTGTGACTTCTTCCACAAGTACGCTGGCGACATGGCCCGGATGAAGGGCTCGGGTTTCAACGCCTTCCGCTTCTCGATCTCGTGGTCACGGCTCATGCCACACGGCAAGAGAAACCAGGTGCACAACACACGTTCATTGCTTACACCGACGCGACACATCGCATCCCTCTGTGTGCGAATGTGTGTGTGTGTGTAGGCTGGTGTGGCTTTCTACAAGGATGTGATCAAGGCGACCAAGGAGAACGGGATGCAGCCTTTGGTCACACTCTACCACTGGGACCTTCCCGCGTAAGCACCTGCCCACAAAGCACCCCAACACACACGTCTCTCTCTCTCTCCCTCTCTCTCTCTCTCCCTCTCTCTCTCTCTCTGTGTGTGTGTGTGTGTGTGTGTGCAGAGGTTTGGATTGGCGTGAGAAGTCGGTCGTGGACGCCTACGTGAAGTACGCCGACTTGGTCTTCTCCGAGTTCATTGACCATGTTGACGATTTCATCACCGTATGGCCACCACCCCACCCCCACCCACAACAACCCCCCAACCTCTCTCTCTCTCTCTCTCTCTCTGTGTGTGTGTGTGTGTGTCTGTTCGTTGATTGTATCACTCAGTTCAACGAGCCTTGGGTCTTCTGCAAGCTGGGGTACCAATTGGGCATTCACGCGCCCGGCGTCAAGTCCACGGCGGACGACCTCAAGTGCGGCCACCACGTGCTGCTCGCACACGGCAAGGTCCATATTTTCCATCCATCCATCCATCCACCGAATCGAGAATGCCTGTCGACACACTTGACTTCTCCCCTCCTCTGTGTGGTGTGTGTGGTGTGGTGTTGTGTCTGTGCTTATCTATCAGGCAGTGAAGCTGTTCCGCAGCAAGTACCAAAGGAAGGGCAAGCGCATCGGCATCACTCTCAACCACGGTAGGCTGCCATCCCATGCCCTGCCATGACCAAGCATCCTCGACAGACACAGACCATACCACACCCTCTCTGTGATGCGCGTGTCTGCCTTTGCTTCGACACATGACATGGATCAGAGTGGCGAGTGCCGCACAACCCCTCTGACCCGAAGGACGTCACCCGCACACAGGGCGCCATCGACTCACAGCTCGGCTGGTTCGCCGACCCGGTGTGTATGTCCCAGACAACAGACACAAGGAGTCAAGGCCGCTTATTATGATGCGTGTGTGCGCGTGTGTGCGTCTGAATGTCTGTTGCGCGTGTCTGTGTGGGTGTGTAGATTTATCTGGGCGACTACCCCAAAACGCTCAAAGCACGATGGGGCAAGAAAATGCCGGTCCGTACGTCTGTGTCTCTGCACACACACACACACACACACACCCTTGTGTGTGTCCATGGCAGGTGTTCACACCAGCCGAGAAGGAGCTCCTCAAAGGCTCCAGCGACTTCTTCGGTCGGTACCTACGCACACACCCCACACACACACAGAGACGTCTCTCTGTGTCTCTCTCTGTGCGCATGTGTGTGTGCAGGTCTCAACATGTACACGACCCTCTACGAGAGCCACGAGGACGGCAGCAGCTACGAGCGCTTCAGCGTGCCCATCGGGCCAGAGGCAGCCAGCATTTGGCTTTACCCCGCGCCATTCGGCGTGGCCCAGCTGCTCAAATACGTCCAAAACCGGTGCGCATCTGTGTGTGAGGGCAGTGGGGTAGGGGGGAAAGGATTCCCGTGTGTGGTTGTGTGGTTGCGGGCGGTTGTGTGTAGGTATAATCCGCCGTCGATCATCATCACTGAGAACGGCGTGT
The DNA here is from genome assembly GCA_001179505.1 of Vitrella brassicaformis. NCBI lineage: Eukaryota > Vitrellaceae > Vitrella > Vitrella brassicaformis. Next base: position 187,032 of record CDMY01000759.1, on the reverse strand, counting down.
CGGCGGTCAACGAGGAGTACATGCCCAACCCCAGGAAACAAAAGATCACCCTCAAAGACTCTTTCAGGTGCTGGCTGCCACATACACACATCCACTTACCCCCCCCCCCCCCCC
>CDMY01000759.1:158827-169353 GCA_001179505.1 Vitrella brassicaformis | reverse complement strand
GTATTATGTGTGTCATTCATCGATCAGACGTGACGCCAGAGGCCCCTGTGTCTGTGGCCCTGCCGTCAGCTGCCGCCACCTGGACGGTCACTGACAAGTTCAAGTCGCCTGACGGCATCGGGGTGTCCAGGAACAACGTGTTCTTCAGTCAGCTGCACAACGGCCACCACACACTCCCCTGCGTCAGGAAGGTCGCCAGGTCGCGCAAGGAGCGCATTGAGGCGGCGTACTTGTACCTGCTGACCAGGGCACACGGCGCCAGGACCCGCCCGACCGACGCACCGCTGCCCACCCCCAGCGATCAGGTGGCCTACCGGAAGGGCGTGGTTCCGCAAACGGTCCGCCCCGCGATCGAGGACGCCCTTATCAGAGGCGAATATCGGCGGGCGCAGAACCTCTACTGCCTCGGCGGGCCCATCTACTCCCTGTTCGTTGCGAGCGGGGAGGGGCAGGCCATGCAGCCGGGGCAGGAGGCTGCGAGCGAAGTGGCCGTGGTGGAGGACCTCCACAGCGAGGAGGACGCCAAGCGTTGCCCGCACGGCAGCTTCCTGGCACTGAAGGTGCTGTTGTTTCCCCCGGGAGACGCCTCCGTGCTGCCAGTGCTGGGCAAGAAGGCGGATGAGGCGGGGCTGGGGCTGGGGAGCGGTGAGCCGGTCCACCGCCGCTACATGGCCGGTGTGCAGATGGCCGATGGAAAGCGCATAAGGCGAATCTTGCGGGAGGACCTGGGGGTGGACAGTGAGTGGGAGTGGGAGGTCGCTGCCGTCTTCTCGGTCATCGACCTCCTCGAGAAGGGCATCGCTATGCATGCGGTGAGTTCATGACACCACACGGGACAAAAGGCAGTCTCGCAACTCACATAAAGGTGGGTCATTCATTGCTTGGTCGGTCTGTGTGTGGTTGTGTGCTTCGCTTAGGTGCGTGTGTTTAAGGTGGCCGAGACCTTGAGTAGCATGGCGGATGGCGTAAGCGCGGTGGAGACGGCCGAGCAGCAGCCCGCCAGCTCGAAATTTGTGTCGACGGATGCCACCTATGACAACATCCTAGTAGAATTTGTCCGGGTGGACGTCCAGCTGGTCGCCGGTGGCACCACGAAGCTCATCGTGCCCATCCCGACCTTCATCGACGCCGCAGGCCAGGACGAGGGGAGCCTGATAACCAAGGGCGGCAAGAACAGGGCGGTGCCGGTCGAGACGGCCATCATCAACGCCCTCACGAACGCCCCCGCCCCCATCAAGCAGGCCATGTTCCGCAGCAGCACCCCCTCACACACCAGCAGCAGCTCGTCATCCACCGACCCACCAGCACCACACGACCCCAGCAGCCTTATTACCTGCCTTAATGACAAGGCAGGAGAGGGGAGAGCACAAACGCCACAAAAGGTAGGCAAGCATCGGGCGCCTCGTTATGTCTCTGCACATATGACTCTGTGGTATGTGCAGATCGCTGCTTACATTTTATATTCTGATGGCCTGGTGACAAACTGCAAGCGCGCCTGGGGATACCCCGGATGGCAGCCTGCAGACGACTGGTGGATGATTGGGGGCGTGGCGGCGAGCCTGCTGCCGGCCTGTCCACTGTCCAAGACGCCAAGTGGAAGAGCCAGTTTGCCCCGGACTGGTGCCAGTACTACTGCCACGCCTTCGACTCGCAGCTGTTCGAGTCGCTGATGGAGCAGGTCGACAAGGCGAAGGAGGAGGGCAAGACGGCGGTCTCGCAGCGCGCCTGGCAGCGTCGTGCAGTGCTGTGCACCAAGACCGTGGCGGAAGACAGCCTCAACGGGAAGCAGCTGCTGAAGGAGGGTCTGAAGCCCATCAAGGAGGCCGTCAATGCCAAGCACGGCATCACCCCCAGCAAGCGGCGGCAGCAGGCCTTCAGCAGCCAAACACCACCACCAGCTGCCAGTGAAGACCAGCCCCCATCGTCGTCTTCATCATCTCCCCCCTCCCACGACCCCGACGAGGCGGTCATCAGGGCACTGCTGGCCATGAAGGAGGCCGACCCCACCTTCACCCTCACCTACGCCGCAGCCGTCATCGTCGCGGAGCTGCTGCTGGACACCAACCCACAGTACAGGACGGACGAGGGGGTGGGGAGGGCAGCAAAGCTGCTCAAGCAGCTGGTGCGGGACTGGTCGGGGATGATATATCCCTCTGGCTCGGTGCCATAGTGTGACGTCCCCGGTGAATGAATGGTTGATGATCACACACGCCGTGACACACACTCTAGCCACACTTGTCTGCCGGCTGGCCTACATGCGTGTGAAGTCACAGACAACAATGGGTATCTCTGCCTACATTTTATATTTTGTGGTTTATGGACAGACGAGGGACCACTTCATATTTCCTTGTTTCATATTTTTCCATGACGACTGTGAATGGGACAGCCATCGGGCTGAGACACAAGCGATTTCTCTAATGTCTCGGTTCGACCATTAGAGCTTTGTCGACCAATCACTTGTAGGGAGGGCCACGTGACCAATTGAACTCAGGGCTGGCAGAGCATTGTCGACTTGCCGGTTATGGCTACAGGGCAGCCGAGCACAGCAGGTAGGCGAAGCAAGAGAGATCTGCATCTCGAAGGCGGGGAGGGGTCTGGTGATCCAACCTGCACGCCAGCAACACAGAGGAAGATGCATACCTGGACAGATAGGGGTGTTCAGTCCATGTGTTGTGTGCTCACTGCCTGGTGCGTATGCCACCGGGGCGTGTGCAGAGAGAGAGACAAGGTTGAGAGAAAGGAGAAACAGGAGCAGACAACCACACCACAGCCGCCCCCTGCCGGTGCTGGTGCTGCTGGTGGTGGGGGGGTTGGTGCATCGGGCAGTGGGAAGGACACGGTCAACCTGATACCCATTTTGATGCACATGGTACAAGATTGACGTGGCTGTGACCAAGGCGGCGAATGAGACGAATGGCAAGGAGAACGCCAAGTGATTGGATGAATGGATATGAATGGATGGATGGATTGATGGATGGATGCTTACTGCGTGTGTGGGTGACGGATTTGAGTGCCTGACCGTTTGTTCTCAACATCGATGTGTATCGTGTTTCCGTGTGTGTTACACCTGCGGCTTGAATTCCGCCAGTGTTTGGATGATTCAGTCACCATAGAATCCATCCATCCATTCATTCCTCCCATCCTCCCTCATTGCATCGCACCCATGACACAGCAACGTGACAACACCAACACTGTCGCTGTGCTGGTGCTCTAGCGTTGCTCCGTCACGAGTTAGATGCAGTGAGATAGAGGTGGCAAAACAGATGTAAACGCAGGAGAACAACCGACAGGTCAACGCAGAAATCAGTCTTTTTGCGACCCACTCACTACAAAATGCCCCTTAATCGACAGGCAGACACACAGCCCACAGCAAATCGTCAAGGCAGGATCGCTTAGCTGCATGTATTGTATCGACACGAGTGGCAGGACACCAACAAGCGCTCTTCACGTCGCATCCGCCCATCCATCCATCCATCCATCCATGTGCACATCCGTCACCCAATCGAGCAAGGAAGAGAAAACATTGCTGCGTGTTGAGTCCATTGTGCACTCGCACCTCCCCCTTGTGTGCATGTCACGGCCATCGGCAATCTCAAAACGACAAACACATTCACATGCTGCCACTCTTGGATTACTGAGGGAGGTACCACACACGACAGAGGGGAAGACACGTGTGTGTATGAGGGTGTTTGTGTGTGTGGTTGCTGGCCTGTTCGCCTGTCTGTCTGTGCGTCGGCCGAGTGAGACGTGTGCATCAACGAAAGATGAGGCAACTCTCGAGAGCAAACGTCACACTCAGCTCGAAGAGACAGCAAACGGAACAGCGCAGCCAACGTGACGATGCAGACAGCTGACACGACCGACCGAAAAAACACCCAGTTCTCCACAGCCAGTCATGCATTCACGCGACAGAGAAAGCGACTCAGGTCAGCATCAGCCAGTCGACGCATCGGCCGATCTGTCTTGTACACGAGCAGCAGCGTCAGACAGACTCGCTGCGTGGCGACGGCAGCCGACGGCGAGTGGGGTGAGTGTTGACGCGCTTGCGAAGCCGGAGGGTCTTGGGAAATGCGCATCAGTCACTCGCCCCGCCACCGTCCGCATGCACACCTGCGTTCACAAGCCACGCAGAAACGGTAACATCACATGAGATGTACATCTCCTCTGTGCGCGCACCTCATCGACGAGGGGTGTGGCTCCCGGGTCAACAGTTGGGTAGCATCGTTTTCCGACGGCTGCGTTTTCCTCCTCCGCAGCTCGCATAGCTCGCAGCTGGTCGGCGGCGCATCCCACACAAGTAAGGTTTTGGAGCATTGCAAATCGCAATTGCAAATCGCAATTCCCAGGTGCTGCGATTTGCAATGGCTGTCGTCGTCAAAATCGCTCTGCCGCTCCTGCTGGCCCAGGGCCTGCTGGTCACGGTGTGTGCTGTCGCCGCGGGTAGGCCGATGTGTCATGAAGGTTCCAGCGCACCGCCAATTGTGCACTTTGGGGGCTCTGTGATTCCAGGCACGTCGAACTCCAAGGCCCATGAGCAACTGCAAGGCACTGCATGGCCCATCGAGACGTGCATGCATTCCTTAGCGTGATGTCCTGGGTGATGTCTTTGTGCAGGTGAGCTGTCCCTGGTGCAGCAACAGATGGAGCACGCTACGGCCACGGTGCATGCCAGCATCGCCGCACGGGAGGCCACCGTGAAGGCCCTTGAGCACGTCCAGGACATTGTTGAACAGGAGACTGGACATTGCGGTGCGGGCGGAGGGAGGGAGAGAGGGGCACGCACACTCATTTCATCCATGTGGATGTATGTGCTGCATGCCATGGTGCAGAATGCAATGGCTCCTGCGAGGACAAGAAGGAGGGTGACTGGTGCGCTGATCATAAAACGGTGGATGGCACCGGTGCCTTCGGTGGATACCGATGCAAGTGTGTCAAGTTCCCTAAGACCCTCTTCAAGCCTGAGCGGCTCAAATGCTGCGTAAGAAGACAGACAGACAGACAGCGTGTACATGATAGAGTATCTCACCGTCAGACTACTTGTCTGTCTGTCTGTCTGTCTGTCTCTGTGCAGAAAGACTACAAGACGCAATACTACACTGGCGAGAGGGATCCCGCCGAAGGACGTGGAGTGAAGGAAATTGCCGCTCCCGTTGCGGAGCAAAACAAACCGTGGTTCTTTTGATGGCGCCAAGCGCTATCCCTTGCCTGCCCGGCTTGGCCTGTCTGCCTGCCTGTCTGCCTGCCTGTCTGCCTGTCTGTGCTGTCGCTGCCCAGCCGTGGGGTGTGCCGCTAATAAGCAGTGGTAGATCTGCCGCACTCGCTGGCTGGTGGGGTGTGGGTGTTGGCGGATTTGCCCACACCCCGAGCAACCTCTCTCAGCTGACTGGCCGACTGATTGACTGACTGACTGACCGATGCCTCTCTCCGTGGATGGCTGGATGGCTGGCTGGCTGTCTGGCTGTCAAGCTGACTCATGGAGCAGATGTGACGATGCATGTGAGTGGATGGACGGACGGAAACAAAGAAGACAATCATCTTAACCTCTGCGCACAACGATTCTCTCTCAATCATGGTATATACAAACATTGGGTCCGTCCCCCATGGCAAACCCTCGTGAGCAGACGTCACCTCACTGACGCCAAGCAGACGCACAGACGATAAACGAAACACCACAGCACACGGCACGGCCAAACGGAGTTATATGAACGCATGTGCATCCACCCAAACCTGATGGTCATCCCGTTCTGCCGATGTGTGTGTTGTGTGTGGCGGCCTCCCTGTCTGGCTTGACTGTCATTTCGCTCCAGCCCTCCACTCATCGGCCGACACACCGTAATTGTCAGTGGGCAGCTGACAAGTTGAAGGCGGCGGGCGACATGACAACGCAGCTCAGGGAGTGACACAAAACCGTCCCTCACCCACACACAACAGGTAGGTATACACAGGACAAACACGACAGACAGCATCGACTTAAGCACACGAGGGAGAGTCAGTCTAGTCAGTAGCTACTCAACGGGCGAGCGGCTGTCTGAGAGGGAGGAGGGTCGGCTACTGCTGCATGCTCTTCTTCTTCTCGCCACCGTCTATGTGCTGTTGTCGGTCGCCGGCTTGCACAGCCGCCTGTGGCGCGCACTCCAGTCCTTCCGCCCTCCCGTGTTTGCATGTGTCGGTTGACAGACAGACAGACAGACAGCTAGCGAGTCAGCGACCGGTACAAACCAACACAACACACACACACATGGATACATACGACAAGCCGACGAGAGAAAGAAAGAAAGAGTCAGTCTAGTCCGTCTAGTGTGGCGGGGAGGGGGCGGGGTGTGGGGTAGTGGGGTCGGCTACTTCTGCATGGCCTTCTTGCAGAGCTTCGAGTCCATCACTGTCGAGTACAGCCCCTCCTGTGTGCTGCTTTCCGTCTCGGTGTCTGTGGTGGCCGGCTTGCACAGCTGCTTGTGACGGTCACCCCAATCCTTCCGCTGACACTGCACACCCGCACACACACCCACAGAGAGAGATGGGGTGCATATCACGTGTGTGGGGGCAGATGGTGTGTGCGCACTAACCCACCTCGACAGAGCAGTAGTAGACCCTCTTGCACCTGCTGCACCGCATGAATGGCGTCGAGAAGGGGCGCTCCCGGTCCAGACAGAAGGCGCAGCACGCAATGCCGTCCTGCCGCCCAAAGTACTGGGCGTTGCCCCTCTGCAAATTGCTCATCTGCCGAGCGGCCGCGTCCGCCTCACCGCCACCCGACCTCATGATGGGAATGCCCGCCATCTTGCCGTCAGTGGCGAGGCCTGCCCGTCGCCGGCACAGTGCGCACGCGCACGTGCGGCCGAGCTCAGCAGAGGCCTGCCCGAAGGCGGGACGCTTGAAGAAGGCCTTGACGCGGCTCTGTGCAAGTGTGAGGTCGAATCGTGTGGGGTGGAAGTCGTGGTTGGGGTAGTTGACGGCGTGGTTGCCCTCGGCCATGGCGTCGATGAGTTTGCGGCGGCTACCCGCCCGCCGCGCGTCGTCGATCTTGTCGAGCATCTCGGCGTAGCCGTAGCTGCCGTGGCAGTCCTCTGGCGGACAAGCATTGGCGCCATCCAGCAGCTCGGCAGCGATGGGGCTGCTGTTGTCTGTGTCGGTGGTGTCAGTGGGGATGTCTGTGCGTCGCTCGAGCACCAGGCTGTGGATGAAGAAGTCGCCCAGGTCGTACACGTACACCGCTTCGGACCGGCCGTCGGTGAAGAGGTCGCCGAGTTGCACCTTCACACACAGGCAGCCACACAGGGTGCAGTGAAAAATCGTCATCGGCCGGCGACCTTTTCACCAATACTCACTCGGCGTGCGTCTTGCATCTCTATGCCCTGCATGGGTGTGTGCATGAGGTCGATGAAGTCGTCCATCTCAGTGGGGCCGAAGGCCACGCCCATCCGCAGGCCACAGCGGTCATACGGCTTGCGGAAAAAGCCGTATCCGTGGTAGTCGGGCGCCCATCCCATCGCCGGCACCAGCACCTTCTTGTGCTGCACACATGACCACACGCACACAGACAGACACACAGATGTGTGTACCGTTGCCCTTTCTCCCTCCCTCCCTCCCTCTCCGTGTGTGTCCCTCCCTCTATGTACCATAGCGGCCAAATTGAGGTCAGAGCGGACACGCAGCCGCCGCCAGATCTTGCTGCCCTCCACACGCACACCGGTCATCTCTACGCGAATTGTGAGGAGCTCCGCAGCCTTGCCGCGCCGGTTTCGCTCGAATGCGCTGACGAGGTCGGGGGCTGTGCGGCGCGGCACTCCACAGACTAAAGACCTGTTGTACCTGTTGATCCTCTCCTGAATCGCCGCCTGGAATTCCTCCTCGGTCAGGTCCTCTTCCTCCGACGATGGCCGCGGGTCGGCGCCGGTCGGGGGGTCCTCCCAAGGACGGACGTACTTTGGCATGATGGCCACAACACAAGACAGAGATCTCGTTAGCGAAGATCCACAGATTCGCACAGACCGCGCCGGTGCGTAGCGGAGGGGGAAAGGAGGCTTGTCAGATCTGTTGGTATCGAGGCAGCCTCCATTTTGTTTGTTTAGGCTTGCAAACGATCAGAATGCATGCAACACGCTGCAATGGGGCCGGTGCCAGATCTGCATGTATGGAGCAATGGAATGCCGACAGGCATCTGCATGTGCTCGCGAGACTCACAAGCCAATCAGGCCGTGCCCCGTCCATTTCTCGTTTTTTGCGAGCTTTGGGCCCCAGTGGTGAAGATCTGGAGGCAAAGGCAGCAGATCTGCAGCGGCAAAGAAGCAAGAAGGCCTCCCGGCTCCTGGACGGTGAGAAGGATGCAGAACGGCGCTCTGAATGTGGGTGAAGGTCCAGCCGAGAGCGTCATTCGCAAGATGACGGTAAGCAAGGGCACAGAGGAAGAAAGCCTCCACCCACCCTTGCACAGATTGCTTTCTTTCGGTTCATCCAGCGTCTCGCCGTGGAGCACAAGGCCATCAACCTCAGCCAGGGTACATCAAGAGATGAGATGCCCTGAATCACACGGCCATATCTGCCTTGCCTCCCCCTTTCTGCCTGTCCTTCTTTGGTGTGCAGGGTTCCCCAACGAGCCGCCCAATGCAGAGATGGTCTGGGGCGCCGTGACGTCACTCATCGGTGGAGATGACGATGGCGCGGCGGACATCGACAACATCACTGTCGATGAGGCCTCGCTGAGGGGGGTGTTGGGTGTTTCGGAGAAGGAGGACCTCACCAAATACACACTCAAGGACGTGTTCGGGTGGGCTCACACATGGACCATGGCTGCGGTGCATCTTCGGTCTGTGTCAGGAAACTCCGGAAGTCCGAAGATCTGCTCAACCAATACTCCTTTCCGTAAGCACAGCCCACATGGGCCATACACACGTCGACTGGTTTGAGAGAGAGAGAGTGTGTGTGTGTGTGTGTGTGTGTGGTGCCGTTGACAGGTTCGGTCGTTCGCAGCTGCGTCACGCCATCAGCGAGTACTACAACAAATTCTATGGATGCCGACCCGACCCTGACGATGAAATCACAGGTAGGCATTCGCTGCACACGAATCTCTGCATACGAATGAGCATGAGCATGAGGATGGGCCTGCGTGTGTGTGTCTGTGCTCAGTGTGCCTGGGTGCGACGGAGGGCATGTCGGCCGTCCTGCGGGCCGTCACCAAGGCGGGAGACGGTATGCCTGAGAAGGTCGGTGAAGGTCTTGATATGTCTGTCTGTCTGTGTACGGTTGACTGGTCAGGTGTGGTGGTGGTTCAGCCCTTTCACGAGATGTATGTCAACCAGGTCAAGGTCTTCCACCTCCAGCCGCACTTCGTCTCGCTCATCGAAGACGGAGGCGGTACGGCCACTCAATGGCTCACGGGCCAGAGAGGAAGATGTCCGTCTGTGTGTGTGTGTGGTGTGGGTATGGCGTGCTGTTTGGTGGCCGTCAGGATGGCATCTGGACATGGCTGGTCTGGAGAGCAAGCTGGCCTTGCCCAACACACGAGTGCTGCTGCTGTAAGCCCACCCACCGCACAGTCACATGGAGGGATGGAGGGAAGGATCATGCGCAACCATCTCCATCTCTGACTCTGTGTGTGTGTGTGTGTGTCAGCAACTCGCCGCACAACCCGACGGGAAAGGTCTTCTCAGAGCGGGAGCTGCAGTCCATCTGCGACCTGTGTGTGCAGCACAACGTCTATCTCGTCACTGACGAAATATATGGTACGTAGCTCAGTAGGTAGACAGCCAGGGGTGGTGTCCCACTACAACGCCGTCTACACCATGAACGCATTTCTTGTGTGCCTGTGTGTGTGTGTGTGTTGATTTGTATGTCTGTGTATGCAGAGCACATCATCTACACGTCGACGCCCCACTACTGCGTCGCCGCTTGGCCAGACATGAAAGACAACGCCATCATCGGTAAGTTAAGGACACATAAACACACACACACACACCTCAACGGATGGATGATGTGAGTGAGTGTGCGTCACGTGTGTCTGTCACATGCATGGCATACACGCAGTGAACAGCATGTCCAAGACGGGCTCTGCAACGGGGTGGCGGGTGGGCTGGGTCATCGCCAGCAGGGATATCACATCCAAAATCAGGTACACACACACAACACGCCCGCACAGGTCGCGTCCGTCGCTCACACAGATGCCCATCTGTGTGTACGTGGCTGCAGGGCGATTCACGACACGATAGCGATGCAGGCGCCCACCCCGCTGCAGCGGGCCGTCCAGACGCTGCTCCATGCTGACAAGGCCACCTTTGCGGGGATCAAAGACGCCTACGAGGTATGCTGTGCTTTGAGATCCTTGAAACGGACACACACACACACACATGAAGATGACCTTCCTGTGTGGGCGTGTGTGTGTAGGTGAAGCGTGACGTGCTGCTCAAGGGTCTCTTGTCTGTGGGTTTCCGCGCCAGTGAGCCGGAGGGAGCCTACTACCTGTTCGCAAGGTCAGTCTCAGTCAGTGTGTGGGTGTGCCCCCCCCCCCCCCCCCCCCCCCCCCCCCCCCCCCC
>CDMY01000759.1:92538-150723 GCA_001179505.1 Vitrella brassicaformis | reverse complement strand
CCCCCACCTGTGTACTTGTCCCCAACAGTCGTCATGAGCTCTTTCAGCCGCTCCTTCGACACGAACCCATTGCCTGCACTCATCCGTCCATTCACACACACGTGTCAATTCCACCCAGGATTCGTTCATTCATCTCTTTGCTGCCTGCCGACGGTCACCGTCTTTGTCGAGGACTTGGAAAGCGTGTACGAGTTTCTCATATTCTGCGGTGTTTTCCTCCTTCTTGGCCACCAGCGACAGGAAGTCGTCCAGGTTGATCCCGCCCCTCACATGGACGTCGTACTCTGCAGAGATGGCATCAGCAACACACACACGCGCAGGCAGGCAGGCAGGCAGACAGGCAGACAGACAGGGACGGGAAAACCGTTCTTCCTTTCGTCAAGTGAGTGCGTGTGTGTCTCGCACATGCCTGTACTCGCCTTGTATGACTTCGTCGAGCTCTTCGTCCGCCAGATCATGACTGCAGGTGGCCAGACAGCCATAGCATTACACCATACAGTGAGTGACATCAGTCGGTGTGTGCACACAACGTTGACACACATGCATACAGATGCTCGCTCAACAGACGTACTGACTGTACCCGAGCGATCTCATGGCCACGGCAATTTGGTATGCGGTGAGCATCCCGGTGCTGCCCCTGTCCAGCAGCTTGAACGCCTCCACACTCTGCTTCTGCAATGAATGAGCGACCTCTGTGTGCGTCATTGCTGTGTGCATGTGTGTTCTTTACCTGGACTATCTCAGACAGTCCAGCAGCGGCCGCTGAAGCCATGGTGACCTCCGCAGCTGCGATAGCTGCCCCCAGGCCCCCAGTCTCATTTTCCCGAGCTCGCACCTTCTGGGGAGAAAATACAGGTGCAGCCTGCGATTCACAGCCGTCAGCATGCTCATGCTTATCAGGGGAGCCGCCGCATCTGCCAAATTAGTTCCGTAGCGAGTGGATTCGGTGACTGATCACCTCGGCGGCAGTGAGGAGGATGTTTCCCTTGCAGCCAGATCAGCAGGAGGGCGGCGCGCAGGCGGGGTCGCTGCCGATGGACAAGAAGGTGGTGACGGTGTACATTCCCGAGGGCCAGGGGCGGGAGCTGCAGCTCTACTGCATCACTGCATACGACGCAGGTACGACACAGAAGAGAGGAACATAGAACACACACGCAGGACGGGGCGGGCCGGGGAGTCGCGTGTTTGGTGATGCATGTGCTTGTGCGGCCATCGCGTGGACAGAAATTCATTCACTGTATGTGTGTATGTGTGATCTGATCAGAGGAGTGGCTGGCGTGCGATGTGGGCGCCTGTTTCCTGTACGTTGACGAGAAGATCTGCAAGACCCACCGCGGCGACCTGCCATCACTACCGGTGCCATCGCTGCTGACCCCCTCCTCCCTCTCGTCCCTCACCCACACGAGCGAGCCCTCCCGTCGGTACTCGCTGCCCTTCGCCTACCAGAAGCGGCCCCTCTACCCGCTGCGGCTGTGCGTCAAGTACCACAAGAGCGCCATCCACTACAAGATCCTCTCCATCCCGCTCACGTCCGTGGTGCCCACCCTGCCGCTGTCGGGGTCGGATGACCGCCAGGCCTGGCGGCTGGTGGCCGATGGCCGCACGGGGCAGGCGCTTGTCAAGATCCTCGACTTCCTGCCCACTGTACAGGTGCGTCGCGTCGCGTATGTGTGCGAAGCGAAGCAGTGGGTGGATGGATGCACGTCTGTGCTGTGCCTGTGGTTGGTGTGTGTCAGAGGTGGCTGTCGGCGTTGGTCCGTGCGCCCCATTTTCTGGACTGTGCGTTCCGCGGCGTCAATGTGGCGGAGGAGGTCAAGAAGCGGGAGCTGGTCATACTGCCCTTCAAGTGCGGCTTCCTCATGAGCAGAGCACACCACAGACACGAGCGACCCGCCAGGGCGGCCGACAAGACCACGGCCACCACCGTCAACGCACGCGACGAGAGAGGAGGCGAGGCCGCCAAGCACACCACAACAACTACTCGTCCCGGTTGGCTGTCCCCGTCTGCGTCGAGTCGTTTTCGCTCCCTCTCGCCGCGCATTTCCCGCTCCTTGACGTCGATAGGCCGGTCATTGCGGACGACCTTCCAGCGACATGAGTCGCGTGAGGGTCAGGAGGACTTCTCGGAGCTGATCGCCCACCGCCGTCTGCTGTCTGAGGTGTACGTTGCCGTGCTGTTCGACATCGACCGGTGTCTGGTCAAGGACAACTACCAGCACAACCTCAACAGATGGGACTTTGAGCGGGTAGGGGGAGGGGGCAGAGCACATGGGTTCATGTTTTGTGTGTGTATGTGTGTGTTATGTGTGTGTTATGTGTGTGCGCGGCCGCACTGCAGCTGCTTCGGCGTTTCCTGGGCATGAGTGTGTGTGCGGAGAACGAGACGGAGGATGTGTTCGCCACCACGCTGCCAAGACTGCCCAACTCTCATACTGTAAGAACGGACGGCACCAAGACATCCATACATCCATCCATCCATCCATCCACACACACGTCTGTCTGTCTGTCTGTCTGTCTGTCCATCTCTTCTCACCTCCAGCAGGGGGGCGATGTGGCCAGCAGCGGTGACGAGGGAGTCCTGTCGGCGAGCTTACATCGTCAGCTGAGCACCAAGACCGTCCCAGCCGCCCCCGGCAGCCCCCTCACCCTGTCAGTGGGCCCCTCCCAGCCGCCCCACTTCCTCGCAGCCACACTGCACGACCTCAGGCAGGAGGCCCCCGTCAACCTCAAGCTCCAGGCCCTCGCCGCCCTCATTGTCCAAGTGAGACGGCTGCAGGCAGCGGAGAGGCAAGACGGTGGGGCAGGTGCATCCGACACGCCCAACACCAGCACCACCACGATGCTGGAGCGCAAGCACCTGGACATCGTGCCGACCTTCGTGCTGCCCATCCTCTGCGGCGAGGCCAACAAGACGCCGTCAGAGATGGGGTCCTCATCGGTGACTCCACGCCACCCCCCACTGTCTGCGCGAGAGCCGCGGCCGTCCCTGCCGAGTCAGCTGCTGTCGCGGAGGAAGGACAGGGGCCGGCGCACACCGCTGAGTGCGCGGCAGGCGCCTTCGCGGTCCATAAGCGACAAGAGGGGTGCTGGCGTGTGGGATCAGGAGCCGGAGAGCGGTCGATGTGAGCATGGTCATGGTGCTCAAGGGGAGGGGGAGGAAGAGGACGAGGGCGGTTTGTCGGTCGCTTTGCTGTTGGGGGCCTTCCTGCTGGCGGAGCTGTGCGACTGGCGGCCGCATGAGAAACCTGCGTAAGCGGCCAAGGAATGGGCAACGTGCGAGTGATATATGTGGCATATAGGGAGTGTGCTGCTGCGTGTGTGTGTGTGTGTGTGTATATACGGCTTTCTTTGCAGGACGATATGGCGTTTATGTCACGCGCATCTGGTGCAGCACCGGCACTGTGAGGGCCTCCTCAACGCCCTCACTATCATGATTGGGTAAGGGAGGGAACACACACGATAAGATACACCACAGCATTCCAACATTCTTTCCCAATGGCGTGCGCTCTCTATCTCTCCCTCCCTCCCTCTCTTCAGTCACAGCCGCACATTTGCCGAGTACATCGCCTTCGAGCCCGACGCCGTGCGGTTCCTGTGGTCTGAGCTCGTCACTGTCACCGACCGGATCGACAGGGCCAGGAGGGACGCCAAACGGGGACTCTTCGCACAGCAGTGAGACAGACGACACACACGAGACGCACGCAATGTGCGCCTAGTGCTCTGCAAGCAAAGCGCGTCGCTGTGTGGGTGCTGTGGGTGCAGGTCTCCACGCAAGTCGTCCCCGTCAGTGCAGTCGTCAGCGCGCACCTTCTCCCTCTCAGCCCGACCGCCCGCCGCCTCACAGCAGCAGCCAAACGCCCCCACCCAGCTGCCGCCACAGCCGTCCCTCTCGGTTCCCTCCGCTGCATTGCCACACGCCTCCAGCGCCCCACATGTTGTCGATAGTAGCTACACTGAGGACACACACCCCCAGCACCAGCAGCTGCAGCAGCGTACGGCTGAGTATGAGGGCTGGGAGGGAGAGGAGCTCAGGACGGCACGGACGGAGAGAACTGTCGATGAAGACGACGAGGAGGCAGAGGTGGAGGTGGAGGACGAGGAGCATGAGACGGCCTCTCCCATTCATCCCGACGCACCCAGGCGGCTGCCCGTGCAGATTCCGAGACTCAACCTCAGCGCGTCGCACTCGATCGAGGGCGAATCGGCCGAAGCGTCACCGGGCGTCCACTCGTCGCCCTTCTCGCACCTTTCTCCCACAGCCCCTCCTTTGTCGGCCCATCAGTACCCAACCAACATAGCGGGCCACATCACGCGACACCCCCCACTGTCGCGGCCCAGCCGGCGACTGCTTGAGGGGCTGCAGACAAGTTGCGGGTCTGCGTCGGCCACCAGTGGCGGCCGCTCTGACAGACGGCGATGGCTGCAGAGCTCCGGGGCTCACCCACACCCATCAGAGGGCATGATGGGGATTGGGGAGCTGCCCCCTCCGCCACCCGAGACAAGCATGTCGGCGCGTGACTATGCGGGTGAGAAGGGCGGGTCTCCTGGGACCGATGAGGAGATGCCGCTCCACGGCCGTCAGCAGAGCGCCCGCACGTTCAGCGGCCAGGACACTCTCAGGTCGGCCTATCACGAGCGTATAAGTGTGACCAAGGAGGTTGACTACGTCGCCACTCTACTTGGCCAGGCCACCCTCTTAGCTGACCTCAGTGGCGTCTCCACCATACAGCAAGAGGCGCAGCTGCAGCAGCACTTCCATGCGAGGCGGACCAAGCAGGGTGGCCTGCTCTCACCTAACGACCCCCTAGTCCCCGCCAGCCCTCCGCCCACAGGGGGTCCACCGGGTGACGGCAATGGCCTGCTTAAGGAGCTGGAGGACATCCGACGAGACACGGCCGCAGCGATCGCACTCACTGGGCGGACGAGGTACGAATCGGCCTTCACCAACTCACCACCATGGCCAGCGCCCCCTCCCCAGCCGCCACCACCCCAGGCCAGTGAGGGTGACTCAGCCGAGGGGCCGAGGGTGGGGTTGGACGTGCCCCCTCTGTCCGAGCGCAAGCCCATCCCCAGCGCGTTCTCTTCGCCCGCCCTCCCACGGCTGGCACTGCCGTTTGCCTCACCCAGGCCGCCGGACACCCGCACAGGCAACATGTCTGCGAGAGGTCTGCCCAGCCCGGCGTGCTCGCCTCGTGTGGTGCCTGAGATGAAGGAGGGCGTGCTGCTCGTCACGGCGATACGCGTGAGGGAGGCCGTGGCGGTGTCGCTGTGCCTCGTGTGCAGCATCTACCGGCAGACGATTGAAGCAGGCATCAAGCAGGGCAAGGAGAGGGAGAGGGAGGGGGAGCGGTCGGCTGCCCTGCTGCACGTGGATGGGTGCTTCGGGGAGGCGCTGGATATGACCAAGGTCATGGGGGTGCTCGTGAGCTCCTGCGACATGGCGGGATACTCGTACGGCGGCCTGGTCGACATCCTCGACGCACAGGCGGTATCACACCGAGTGCAGACCATCGTGAGCCCCCACCGGACCGACAGAGGATCGCCGATTGAGGAGCTCGGCGCGTGTCTGTCACGCAAGGAGGGCGACATGGATGTGGAGGCCATCATCCGGTCGATGCGGGACATCATCACGATGATGGAGACCGTCCCCTCACCTTCGATGCAGCGGTGCGCCTGCGCGTGCTCTTTGATGGCCTCCATCGCGCCCCCGACCGTACGGCAATCGTCGGCCGACGACCCGCCCCCGGCCGCAGCCCCGCCCGTGGCACAGGTGTGCACTTGCCTCAACCTCCTCACGGCCGACGCCATCATGCAGATCGCAGCGGTGCACACCTACTGGGTGGCCAGCAGGTGGTCGGTGACTCCAAGACCACCCCTGCCGTGGCGGCCGTCTCAACAGCATCACCAGCCATCGAGCCAAGTGCAGGCCACGGCGTTGCTGCGAAATGGAACCAGTACTGGTGGTCCACCACCACCACCACCTCCCGCTGATGTGGCGGTGTTCAGCCGCATCGCCGGCCCCTGTGGCCCTCTGGTCGACCCTTCATCTAGACGGCCCATCGAAGCACCATCCCCCCTGCTGCCCAACAAGGCGTCACAGAAGCGGCAGCCCGTCAAGAGCCCGGCCAAGCGGCCCGTATCAGACCCACCCGCCTCGCCTGTACCGCAGCCCTCTGAGTTCCTCCTCCGCTGTGCCGTCCACCACTGCGACGCGGTGCTGAGCCACCTGCGTGTGCACCTGACGAGCAGTGAGCCCAACACCCCCCTGTCAGCCCTCTCCACCGGCCGTGCCCCAATCGCCAGCCCCACAGCCGTGACGCACCAGGGCGGGGAGTCGCCGGCAGCTGGGCACCGCCAGCCGTACGGCCCCTTCTCGCCCAGAAGGATTCTCTCGTCCCGTCAACAGGAAGACCCCCACCGCGAGCAGCCGCGTGACAACGGCGGGAGTGCCAGCCGCCGCCCATTCGTGCCACCACTGCCACTGCAGACCCACAACCACTCATCCAGCCGAGTGCAGGACATGCAGTTGCACCGGCAGTCGTCGCCCCCCGTCAGCTGGTCAGACCGTTCCTCGCCCACCATCGTCGGGCAGGAGGGGGGCAGCCCCTTCCCCCTCCCGCATGATGACGTGGGTGAGGAGAGGGAGGGCGGACACAGCGCGAGGAAGGTCGGCTTCTTCTCTGGCCGGCGGAAAGGGCGGCAGAGCGGCGAGAGGTACCGTGTGGGTGCCGCTGGGGGCAAGGATCGGGAGGGCGAGGCGTCCCCCTCCGCCACCACGCATCTGCCGCTGTCGTCTCGGCTGGCTCAGGCGAGCCCCAGAGGTGCGGCCTCCTTCATCGCCGGCCGCATCGCCCCCCAGATGCTGCGGGATGGCGCACAGGAGGCGCTCACTTACGCAGAGGGGATGGACGACATCTGCCGCCGTGCGCTGCACCTGATCGGCCTGGAGCTGTCCATCCCTGAGGATGCCTTTGTGTCGACGCTGTGGAGGTGCCTCACGGCGAGCGAGAAGGAGGAAGTGCTGCAGGGGCGGCTGGTGGCCGCGCTGCACCTGGTGCACATGTGTCTGCTCACGATGCCCGCCAACGCCGGCACCGGCACACACGAGGGGGAGGAGGCGTTCCACAGTGTGCGGCTGACACTCGTGGATGTCAAGGGCTACCTCACCGACCTCTGGAGGGCGCCAGTCTCACTTCAGCGGTCCCTGCTCTCCCTGCGGCTGTGGGGCGCCTTCTGCATGACCTTCACGGCCCTCCTGTCGCTCGCTGACAACAGCCCCCAGATGCAGTACACCCTCGTCCACTCCATTATGATCGACAGATGTGACACGGGCGGCATCACCCGTCGCTTGCCGAGAGAGAGAGGGGAGATGACGGAGCGCACCTCGTCTGCCGCAGAGGACGGCAGCCCTTCGCCGCTCGAGAGCCCATCTGGGAGGGAGCAGACGGAGGAACTGAGTGGTGCCGTTGGTGGTGGAGGTACTGTCGGCGGGGGCAAGCTGGTGGTGCGTAAGGGCGGGCTGCCTGAGGGACCTCACCGGCTGCACAGCAACGGCAGTACGGCGCAGACCGAGCTAGAGGCCTACCTCCCCCTGCCTCTCTCGCAGCAGGTGCGGCGGCCGAGCGTGATGGAGTGCCTCGCCGACGTGGGCAGAGCTCTCTACGGCGAGGCAGAGAGAGAGGCCCACGGTGATACTGAAGACAATGCCGCCAGCCTCGACTCACTCAGGTCGGCCTTCCTGTCCTTCACCCGCTCCCTCCTCCAGTGCAGCCACCGGGCCCTGCTGACCTTCCCCTCCCACTATTTCTCCACCCAGCCCTCCAGCCGCCTCTCACGGCGATGGCAGGCGATGGATGGGCCGCCCACCAGCCGAGTCACCACCAAACAGACCCCAGCCACAACAGTAGCTCCACCACCCACAGCAGCAGAGACCAGCCGCGCATCGCCGCGTTTATCGATGCGGCTGTTCTCGCCCAGGGGCGCGGGGAAGTGGCAGAGGGCGGCAGGGGGAAGCGATGTCAATATGGAGCAGACGGGCAAGGGAGGAGTGAGGAAGCCGGTTGGCGTCTCCCACAACAAGGGCGCCCTGTTCGGTCCGCTGCCCGCTGAGCTGCCGCGACTCAATCGCCTCAAGGCCACACGAAAGTCAGTCAGCCCTCACACAGACAGGCAGACAGACAGACATGCGAGGAAGCCAAGCCACACATATATACGTATCTGTCGTGTATGGTATGTGTACGGCGATCGGTCATCAGGTTGGTGGAGTGGTCGTCAAGGTACCTGCAGTGGCTGGACTTCCTCTTCAACACCAACACGGGGCTCATCACAGCCATACAAGACACACCTAACATCAGCGGCAAGGTGACGCGGGAGCTGCTTCTCGCGGAGACCGCCCTCTTCCGCATCCCCAGTGCCCTCAACCGGTTCCTTGCTGAGCCACACGTCGGCCGCTACATCAGGTGGCATTTTGTCGACTTCATGGCACTTTACTCAAGCACACCAGAAGAGGTATCTTCCATTAGAGGGTGGGGGCGGGGTTGAGTGGATGGATGGATGGATGTCCGTCTGTTGTCTATGTGTGTGTGTGTCAGTGGGATGAATGTCGTCGCGACAAGTGTGTGGCTCATCTGGAGGTGCTGTTCGCCATCAGCTGCAACAAGACCGAGCCAGCCTCAGAGTGGTGACCATTCACACCACACATATACCAGCCACACACACACAGCCACACCCACACACACGCAACTGACTGTTGACATCTATTGCCTCTCCCCCTGCGTGTCGTGTCTGTCAGGTTCTACCGATTGCGTATGGTGGAGTTCCTCTTGTCGCAGATGGACTTCGAGCAAGACATCGACGCAAGCCACCACAGGCACGGCACGCAACCTTTTGACACACACACACACACACACACATGCACACACACACATAGGATGAGGCGCATCCAGATCCATCCGACTTTTCCCTTCCTGTCTGTCAGGTACTCGGACAACCTACCCACCATGCGGCCATCCCGCGGAGGCCTAGGCCTGTCCGCCACACAGCCGGCCCCGCTGATGCTCTCCGGCCAGCAGAGCGCCCTCACTGCGCAGCCCCTGGCTGCCACCCTCCCACCATTACAAGGAGGGGTCAAGCTGCAGCTGCCGCCCACACTGAAGCCGCCACCTCCCCTCCCACCACCACCACTACCAGCAGCAACAGCAGCACCGATTGCTGACGAGAGCAGAGAGGAGGGCAGAAGTGGCGGGGGCGATGGTGGCGACTCGTCGGACGAGAGCAGCAGCTATGACGGAGAGGAGGGGCCGCCAGTGGCACCGAAGCCGCCCCCGGTGCGTGTGCTGCCAAAGCTGAGGTTGGGGGGGCTGCCCGGACCCACCTATGAGGTAGGTGCATTCTCACATGGATGGTGCGGTGCATGCGAACGTCCATCAAGACACCTACATGGCATGGATGTGTCCACAACTGCACTCCAGGCCGTTCCTGGCGACTCGGTGGCTGAGGTCATTCAGATCCGCAACGCCGCCATCCAGATGGAGGCCAAGAGCTCCGAACAGCCGCAACCATCGTCAGCCGCTCCCAAGCCCGCCCACACACACGACAGCAGCAGCAGCAGTGATGAAGACAGAGAAAGAGGCGCCAGGAGGTATGACGGCTCTCATCATGACCATGACAGCGACAGCAGCAGCGACTGGGAGGGCCCCCCTCCGCCCGTGTGGCAGGTCCCTGCGAGCAGGAAGCCCCCTCTGTTCAAGCTGAATTTGGGCCACCTGCCTGGTCCCATTTACGAGGGCGATGGTGCGCACCAGCACCACACCAACAACCCCATCTACTCGCCCAATCCGGCCATGTCAGCAGCATTGTCAGCGTCGGCATCTCCCCAGCTCCCCCCACCTGTGGTGGCAGAGCCCCCATCGCCCTTCACACCCCTGCTCCCGACAGACACATACGCCATATCAGCACCACCACCACCAGCAGCAGCACCAGCACCAGCACCAGCGGCACCACACCCGCCCCCGTTGGTGAGCCCATCCGCTGCCGATAGTGCGATGGCAAAGGGCGAGGGGGAGGACATCCAAGACGAGTACCTGGAGAACGAGGTCTACTTCAAGGGCCGGGAGTACCGGCGGCTGTACAGCGACCCCGAGATCCACTCCCTCATGCTGGGCTGCCTGCTCACCCTCCTCCTCACCGACAAGCGCGGCCTGCTGGACGAGAGATACTGCGCGCAGTTCCCCCTGACCCAGAACAAGGAGAACGCACCCTTCGTGCTGCAGCGGCACCTCAACCACGAGGCGAACGAGTCCGTGGTGCTCCAGCTGCTCTGGACGGTGGCTGCCGGCCGCACAGCCCTCGCATTCGAGGTCTTCCGGTTATTCAAGCTGCTCTTCAGCAAGGGCACACAGCGGTGGCGGGGGTTGTTCGACTGCTGGGAGAGGCTTGGCTCAGGGGCCTTCGGGCAGGTGTACCGCTGCACCACGCCCTTCGAGGCCGCCCCCATGGTCGCCGTCAAGCAGATCAGCGTCCCTGTCGGCATACAGGACCAGTGCACCCTGTTCAGTGTCTTCCACGAGGTGGCGTGTCTCGACGAGTTCCGGCTCGCCGCCGCCCACGTGTGCGAGATATTCGACTACGGCCTGGAGCTCAGCGACACGTCTGCGGCCTCCCCCGACCCACCACCAGGCCCTTACCAGCCCGAGTGCACCAGCCCGTCGGGCCCGCACCCATCGCCTCCGCCCCTGCATTACGTCATTATCATGCGCTTCTACCCGAGCACCCTCAAGAAATGGCGCAACCGACTGGTGCAGGGGCAGGGAGAGAGGGAGAGCGAGAGGGCAGGGGAGGATGCGGAGCGGGACAGGGTGCCCCTGGAGCACCTGCCGACGCTGCTGGCCATCTTCGGGCAGATCCTGACGGCGATTGGGCAGCTGCACGCCCGGGGTGTGGTGCATTACGACCTCAAGTGCGACAACATCATGGTCGACACGGGAGCGGACCGACAGGTGTACATATTGCTCGACGGGCCCAGTGCGACCGGGCCACACACGCAGGGAGGTGATGATGGCCAGCAACAGGGGGAGGACGTCTACCTCGCTGTGCCAATGGTCGCCCTCGCCGATTTCGGTAAGTAATCGTATCACACGCTACGCTGCGCTGCCCAGACGAACGGTTGTGTCGTCATTCCCCTGCCTGCGTCTGTCTGTGTATGTTTGTCTGTGTGGGATCAGGGGAGTCGCGTATCATGGCCGACGAGGCGGACAGCTACTGCATCCAGAACAGGGGCACCGAGTTCATCAAGTCGCCCGAGATGATCCTCATCCACCAGCTGAGCAAGAAGGAGGGCGTCGCGTACGATCGAAGACGCAAGGTCGGCTCCAGCCTGCCCTCCGACGTCTGGTCGCTCGGCTGCCTCCTGTTTGAGCTACTCACGGGGCGGTTCCTCTTCGAGGAGGACTTTGCGTACTTCTTCGTGAGGATCACCAAGGAGGAGGGGCCACTAGACCTTATCTCGCCTGAGAACCAGCAGGTCTGTGTGGGGGGTGGGGAGGGCCGGAAGCCTGTGTGGGTGCTGTGCTCTGCAATTCAATATGGGTCGTGTGTTCGTGTGTGTGTTGGGTGTGACAGCGTCTGCGCAGCAACCCCGACCTGCTTCAGTTCCTGCGGTTCATGCTGGTCCGCGACCCCAACAAGCGCCCCTCCGTCGAGATGATCCTCCACCGATTTGAGAAGGTCTTCGCCCGCGCTCTGCTGCTCTACGCCGACCCATCCACAGCCAAAGCCACGCAGCTGCGGCTGCCCTCCCTCGCGGACTCGCTGCACGCCCACATACACGCCCAGCCGTCGCCATTCACAACTCCGCTGTCGATCAACGACGCTGGTGGGCGGCAGGGCAGCCATCTGTCCATGCTGTCGGGATCGGCCGGAGACAGCCCCATGGCTGCAAGGAGGGAGGGCATGCAGGAGCTGTCACGTCTGCCGCACCCGCCACTGGTGCAGATTCTCGAAGACCTCTTCTGGTGGGCGCCCACACAGTCCAACCAGCAGCAGCAGCAGCAGCAGTGGGACGCTGGCGAACTTGACGAGGCGGCGGTTGAGTGGGTCGATCTGGCGAGGCGGGGCGTGCAGTCCACTCACCTGGTGGACTTCCGGGCCAAGGACGCGGCGCCACTGCGCGGGCTGCCCCTGACTGTGGACGTGCTGCGTCTCAATGAGGACACCGTCCCCCGCCCACCCGAGGAGCAGGAGCGATCGGGCGGATCGTCATCATCGAGCAGGGACGCGCATTTCCTGATCCGGTGCATGCCCGTGCTGGCGGACTTTCTGCGCGCGGCGTCGGTGCAGGGTGGGACGGTGGTGGTGCTGGATGAGGAGAACGCCCAGGCAAGGCGTGTATCGTCAGGGTCGGCCATGAGTGGGGGTGGGGGCGGTCTGCCATCCGTCACGCAGCCGCCGCTGGTGTCGTGTCCGCCGCGCCGATTCCCCGGGCTGCTGGCGTTGCTGGGCCTGTTGATGGGAGGCTTCGAGTTGGATGCCTTCAGGGCAACATGCCTCCTCAACTCACAGGTGGGTGGGGTAGGGTAGGGTGGGGTGGGGTGCGGTGGGGTGGGCGGCACTACCCCCCATTACTCTCTGGTCTGCTCGTTCTCTGTCAGGTGCCGCTGCCAGCTCTTCACCCCAGGCAGGTGCACACGTTGATCGCACTGGACCGTCTGATACAGAGGAGGCGCGTCGAGGCCCGCAGAAGGGCCAAGGAGAGGGCGCCTGCCGGCGGCAAGACCTGCCTCGTTGCGTGCTACTGCGGCGCGTGCACGTTCCGGGTCAGCAGGGAGGCCCTTATGCGGGCGGCCAGGAGGGACCAGCCATTGGAGTCGTCACCATACCATCGCATGAGCGACAGCGTGGAGCTGCTGAGCTGCGCATGTTCACCGTCGCCCCCGTCTCCCCCATCCACAGCGTGTCCGAACGCGGGCAGCTGTCAGAGCTTCGTGGAGTGGTTTGAGGAGCAGTACGGGCAGGACATGCAGTCACTGCACTGGCTCATCGCTCTTCCCCCCTCCATCCCGGTCACTCAGCAATGGAGGCCGCCGGTATGGGCTGACGGGCTGCCATTCATGTCAAGGGGAGTCGACCACAATGCAGAGGCCATCGAGAGCGACGAGCCGATCTCTTCCCTCACCCCCACCCCCACCCCAGCCCCCCCTGCACACCCCCAGCCCGCTGCTGTCTCGCCCCGCATTAGGGCGGCCTCGTTCTTCCCCGCCACCCAGACGCCTCGAGACCAGGGCAGCCCCCGTATGGTCGCACCGTGCTCACCCCCCGTTGCGTGGCGTCGCTACCAGTGTCGCATATGCGGTTGGCTGACACACGCCGTCCGCGTGAGGCGACACATGCCACAGCAGTCGTACAACACTGGCAGTGGCAGTGGTGGGGGCGAGGGGGTCGCAGTGGTCGTGTCGTATGACCAGCTGGCAAGAGAGGGGCATGACAGCGGTGGGGGCGGGGGTTTGGCGGCATCGCAGCCCTTGTTGCTCGAGGCCAGCGGTGAGACATCGCAGCGGACAGTGAAGGTGCTGCAGGGGGGAGGGGCGATGGGTGGTGAGCACCTCGGGAAGCAGAAGGGTGTGTCTGCGCAGCACCACCCCGCCATCGACTCCGTCCGGTTCGGTGGCGTGCGGCCGATTCTGAGGCACTACTCGATGGCGGACCTGCTGTCCGTGAGCGAGGGGGGCTCGGAAGAGGCCGGCGTAGCTGCTGCCGTGATGGCTACCTAGACGCCTAATTGCTTGGTTAATGGTGCTTGATGGACAATATAATTGGTCCCATCTTGATTGATTCGTTGGACCATTTGGGTGCGGTGCGGTGGGGTGGGTGGGCATTTTGTGTGCGCGTCGGCTGTGTGTGGTGTGGTGTGATGTGATGCGTACACGCGACCTGTGTGCGTGCGTGTAGTAGAGTGTATTTGTCTACCGATCGATCGATCCAACGCGCTCGCCATGGCCATCAGAGAATGGCATGGCATGGCGTCCTGCATAAACTCATTCAGCAAACGGGCAGTAAGAGGTCACTGTAGGCAGCACAAGAAGGAGAGCAAGGGAAGACGACCTCACACGCACACACACACACACACAACACGCGTGGGCGTCTCGTCTCAACATACCACCTGTGTCATGTACCCTCACGAGGGAGAGGGAGAGGGAGGCACAGCGGCAGAAAAAGCCGCTCGCAACAATCGCAACCACGCACACAACACAGGCAGACACCTCACCTAGCAGCAGCCGCCATCCATCCACACTGGCGACAAAAAAGTCACTTTGTTGAAACCAGGACAAAACCAATACAGACAGGCAGGGGATGGAAGAGGCAGACAGACAGACAGACAGGCAGACACACGCCCCAGCCACCATCAGCTGGCTGTCTTGCTGTGCGGGCTGTGGTGTGGTGTGGGGTGCGTGCAAGGCGGTGAACAACGGGGGGGAGGGGTGTGTGGTGTGAGTGTGGATCCGATCCATGCATGCAATGCATCGTGTGGCTGGCTGGCTGGCTGTACAAACTCCGGCTGACCTGACCTGACCGGAGTCGCTTCTCTCTCACACTCATCATCATCATCGTCATCCATCGGTCCATGCTGCCAACCACCTGTCTGTCGCCTCACCTGACGCCACTCCTTTGCGCTGGGACGGCTGGCTGACCGGCCTAGCCCAGCACAAAAGAGTCACGCCAAGAGACTCACAAGTAAGGTGTGTAGCGATGGCCGAGCGATGGTCACTCGACACACAGTCCAGGCATGGTATGGCATGGTAGCTTTGCACCTATCGAGTCATCCCATCATCAATCACGCCCCCCTTTAAACCACACACCCACCCCACCCAACGAGGGAGGCTCGCTGCGTCAGAGGGGCACCCACCGGGCTCAGAAAAAACCGCCAAAACCACCGACACCGTCCATACTGCGAGGCACAGCCACAGACACACACACAGGGGAAGACAGGCAGGCAGGCGTCAAGGGCGTTCATGTGTTGGCCAGTCGGGTGACGTTCGCTCTCTTCATCTTGGCTCACCCCATCAGGTGTGTCATCGTGTCCTGCATCTGCACGTTGATGCGACCAAACTCGGGGTCCTGACGTCAGGCAGGCAGACACATTACATAAACCACAGTCAGTACTGGTTGATCGACGACCTCCCTCCCTTGCGTTGAGAGCTCCCCCTCCCCTCACAGGCAGACAGACATACCACGGCGAGTTGCGCGTGGTTGAGCAGGACGGCGCCCTCTATGTCCTCTGAGGTGAGGTTGAACTTCTCCTCCACCTTGGCGCCCACCAGCGCCTGGGCCGCAATCGTCACCGTCCTCATGTCGTACGACGACTTGTTGCCCAACTTCTGATGGAAGCGATGCACGGCACCGACACATCCATCCATCCATCCCATCACACACATGGGTGGGGTCGGGGGGCTGTGTGGGTGGGTGGGGGTGTGAGTGTGGGGTGCTCACTTGGAACTGTTCGACGATTGATCTGAGTTCCTGGAGCATAAACTGGTGGACCTTGATGATGACGTCCTTCTGCAGACTGTGCGCCTTCTGGCTGATCGGACCGCTCGTCCCCGCCGGCCCCCCCGCACCCATAATCTGGGCTATCGACTCACGAACCGCTGAACAACACACAACACAACACAACACAACACAACATTCCACAGGCAACCGATTTCTGACATTCATCGACAAGTTCGTGTGTGGGTGTGTGTGGGGGTGTTGACCTGGGTCGTTTTGGTATCTGTCAAGGAGCTGGTCGAAGTCGGTCATGCTCAGACCGTACCTGACGTGAAACGGCGGGCATCACAAACACTTCTCTCGTCCATTAGCTTGCTGACCTCTCGAGAGGGTCTGATGGCTGCACGTTCTTGACACGCTGATAGGCCTCCTCAAAACTGGTCAAGACCCACAGCACAGCAGAAGAACCCACATGAGGACGGCCGGTGAGAAAGGGGCCCATCATAGCTAGTGCGAGAGCGGTCCCTCCCTTACGCGACGTTGGCCTTGACCATGCTGGTGGTGAGTTCCTTCATGATGCCCTTCATCTTCTCCTGCGACTTGAGGATCTCATTCAAGATCTCCACCACCTGGCCCTTCGTAGCCTAAACACACAAACACACAAACACACGCACACACGCATTCTCATAAAACACACAGCGCGCAGCGCAGCGCAGCGCATGCATGGCCACAATAATGACTGACACACAGGAGCCTCCCCCTAACTACGTCTGTGCTGTGCCCCAGACCGCACCGCCACCGCACCGACCGTGTCGACAGTGAGTTTCTTCTCGGGGTCTTTGGCCTCCTTCTCCGCCACCTCCTCCTTGTCGTCCTTCAACAGATACCAAACAAGACCGCCCACCGCTGCCGCCGCACCTGCACACCACACATCACGCACCACACGACACACACATCAGCAATGCATTGTGCAGGCCTGTCTCGACGCGCCTCGTCGCTGCTCACCCCCCGCGATGAGAAGATGGTATGCCTTCAGCCCGCCTGTGGATGACATGCTGGCTGACGGCGCGTGAGATGTCCTCGCAGAGCGGCGATGCGATTTGGAGATGCGCAGAACTCACAGCTCCTCTTCACAGGCTGCGTGAGGCGCAAATGCTCGTCGGAATGAGAAGACGGGAACACCAGTGCGAGCTTGGGGGGTTTCCCGCTAAGCTCGCAACGGAAAAGGGGAAAAGAAAAGGAGAACGGCGGAAAAGAGCATTTCTTCTTTGCAAAGCGGCGAGATGGAAGCTATCATGGAGCATCCCGAGGAGCTGCATCCCGGCGATAACCCCCCGCCCGACGAGTGGTGGCTGCCTCCGTGCTGGCCGGAGTACCAGGCCTGGATTGCCATGCGCAGGCCGTCCGAGGAGGGGCAGAAGATAACCGACGCCGGCCGAGTGGATGTCAGCAAAATGAACTACTTCAAGGTGAGGGAGACGGCACCTACCTGCACTGACAGATCTTTTATCCATCTGTCTGATGGTTTGGCTTGGTGGCTGTTCGTCCACAGAAAGACTGCCAGATGACCTTGAAGGCTATGCAAACGAGAGTCGAGCACCTTAAAGTGAGTGAGGGACAAAACGTGTGGGCCTTCCCTCACTGCAGATCTGCACACACGTGGGTGTGTCTGCCCTGCTCTCCCCTTCAGAAAGTCGACGCCAAGATCCAGCAGGAGATAGCCCAGAACAGAGAAAAACTCCGGCAGATAGAGGTTGCTCGTGAGAGAAATCGGCTGAAGGTCGTGCAACACCAGTGGCGGAAGGAGTGCCAGTTCCTCGAGCAGGACAAGAAGCGACAGAGGGCCGCCGCACGCACATACGAGAACCAGCAGGCCATTGAGGTACGCACATACGCACACACACAGACACAGAGACAGATTGATCAGCCAGCCGAACCCCTGCGCCTCTCTCTCTCTCTCTCTCTCTCTGTGTGTGTGTGTGTGTGTGTGTGTGTAGGAGGCACGTCACCGTGTCAATCTGCTGCGGGCGCTTGAGGCCGATCGGCTGCGGAAAGAGCACCATGGTCGTGTGGGGACGATGCAAGACAAAAGATACAGCACCTATGTGCAGCGGGTGGCCAGGGTGGAAAAAGCAAAGGAAGTAGCCAAGGAAACCAAACGGATCACCATGCTCAAGAGGGTGAGACGAGACACGATGTAGAGACAGGTGGACGCTCTCATGTGGCGGTTGCCTCACATCAGGATACTGAGGTGGCCGAGCGAATGGCATCCAACGCTGTCAAGTGTCACGAAGTCGAACACCAAGTGGAGTAAGCAGACCAACCCCCCATAACACACCCACGCACCCACACAGAGAGAGAGCCACATCCATCCATCCATGTCTGTCTGTCTGTCTGCCTGTCTCTGTGCGTATGTATCCCTCCCTCCCTGCAGGGCCGCCCGTCTGAGGGTCATGAAGGCTGAGAAGATGGAAGAGATATGGATGTTGAGACTTCGGGTGAGTTCACCCTGCACTGCACACTAAGTAGCCGGCCTTCCATATCCTCTCTCTCTGTCTCTGTGTATGGCAGCAATCCCAAATGTACGAAGAGCAGACGGCGCAAGAACTCAGCGAGGTCCAAAAGGCCCGAATGGACCGGCCTCGATATCCTCGCCACACCAAACCGCCCGTGCCCAGACAAGGGACCAACCTCAAAACAAGTGTGTGTGCGTGGGGGAGAAAGGAGACACCACATGGTCTGCCTGATTCCCATTCCTCTAATGCAGGCGCGAAGCCTCCTTCTGCCAGGCTTGTTCCTGGCACATCAGCGGCAGGCCCTTCGCCGCGCCGTCACCAGGGTCGGCTCGAGAGCCAGGGGAAATGACCGACACATAATCTGGTGGTGTGTGTTCAGTTGTGCAGCCGAGTCCCCGTCAGCCACGTGAGCCGTACACCATGACGGATGAGCAGATCCTGGATGCACTGACGCTGGAGCAACTCACTGAGATATCGGAGGAGCACCAGGCGAGGCTCGCCGCCATCCAGGAAGCTGCAAGCAGAAAGAGGGTGAGCAGAAGCCGCGAAAGGGCTGCCACGCCACATGGTCGATTCATCATCACTGTCGCCACGTGTTGCCAGGAGCAGGTTGACGGTCGTGTTGCCGACAGTCGTGTTGCTGAGGGTGTGTATGGGGAGTGGGAGGACCTGCAGCAGCACATCGGGAGCCGTAAGCAGATATACACAATCAACAAGGGCATCCGAAACCTCATGCCTCCCTCCCTCCCTCCCTCGTTACTTTGTTTGCAGCAGAATCTGATGGGCTGCACTTTGGTGAAGGTGACCCTCATGCCGACAACCGTTTCACGCAGGTAAGAGGAGAAGATCGACAAGCAGTGGCACTGATATCAATGTCTCTCTGTTCTGTGAATCTCCTTGACAGGCGGAAACGGTGGAACAAAGAGGAGGGGGGATTGAGACACTGGACCAGTCAGCGACGCAGACCAACGGGCAGGCCCCTTCGGTGAGCTGCTGTGACCAAAAGCCATCCATCGCCGGGCGGTCGACACCTCTGCGCTTACGTGTGTATGTGCCCATGCAGCCACGGCGTGACAGAGAGGCACATACGAGGGGCAAGAGAGCGGTGGGGCCGCAGCCCCTGTCGGTGAGGGCGCGGGAGGCACAGCCATCGTCAAGAAGGGTACGTCCTGGCCAGCAAGCCGCAGCCCATGTACGGCCATCCTGAAGGTGACCTCTCTATTGTCTCTCTCTCTCTCTCTGGATTGGATGCAGATGGATCAGCGTCGCGTCGTGTCCCGCGGCGGTCGTGGTGCGAGTCGAGCAAGTGCCGCTGCCTACCAGAGAGGCGGACGCCTCTACTGATTTGGCAGGCACAGAGCAAAGGAATGGATAATTACGAAGATGGAACAGAATCTGATGCAACGCCTGGCTGGTGTACCTTGGTGAGAACTGTCGGTCGACGCGAGGGCAGCGCTCTGCATGACGTGTGCAGCGGATGTGTGTGTGTCTTGCACGATATGCGAAAGGACGGCTTCGTGCGCGGACAGACGCGCTTAATCTCTCAACCCTTCGCTCTCTCTCTCTCTCTCTCTCTGCGCCGTTTGCGGTCGAGTGTTCAATGCTGCTGGGTTCGATGCGTGTGTGGGTGTGGCGGCGTGAGGGGTGTATGTGTGTGTGTCAAGTCCGTCTGTGCTCCATCCTCCATAATCCATCCATCCATCCATATGTGCGTGAACGTCAGTCAGTCAGTCCATCAACACGTGTCCATCGTGATTCACACCAGAGCCATCCATCCATCCATCCATTGTGCACCGCATAGTCTCTCCATCCAACTACACCGTCGCTGACCATGCATCCAGAAGAGACGACAGGGCTGGGCATGGTTCTTCCTTTTTGCTTGGTGTGTGTACAAATGCTCGGTCGAAAGCCACGTGAGTGCACTCATGAATGGACGCACCGAGACATTAGAGACATCCAATTATCGTCCTCCCTGGGCTTGTGTCTCAGCCCGATGGGTGGCTGTCCCCTTCAACGTCGTCATGAAAATATGAAACATGGAAATATAAAATGTAGGCAGAGATTCCCCACCCATCTTCCTCGCTGCCCTTACGCATCAACACAGACAGCACACCAGACAGACTTCACCATACATATGTGCGTGAACGTCAGTCAGTCAGTCCATCAACACGTGTCCATCGTGATTCACACCAGAGCCATCAGTGAGCCATCCATCCATCCATCCATTGTGCACCGCATAGGCTTTCCATCCAACAACACCGCCAGCGAAGAAACCAACCGACGACGAAAGCAAAAGACGACAAACATCATGCATCCAGAAGAGACGAGATGGCTGGGCTGGCGGGCCTGCCAGTGGTTCGTCTGGAAGGAATGATACGGACGCTTTGCTATCGAATCTCACGCTCACTCAACTAGCTACGAATCTCAGATGGTGTGCTTAGCGAGACGGTGGACAACGGGCTAGAGAGCGAGAGGGGTGGCCATCCACCAGCCATCCAGTGAGGCATGCAGCCACGGGAAAACAACAAACGCCATCGACAGAGAGTGGAGGGGGTCACCAAGAGAGGGCTGGGCGGGGCTGGTTTGTGCGTGGAATGAATCACACGGGACTGAGTGCGTGATTGACTGAGTGGGTGACGGACGGAAGACTGACTGACTGACAGGCCACGAGGGAGGGCATACCACCACCACCACTACGGCTCCCATCATATCACCCGCGCACCCCAGGCAGGCAGCACACCAGACAGACAAACCGCTGCTGTCTGTGTTCGATGCGTGTGAGGGTGTGTGGGTGTGCGAACGGTTGAGACAGAGGGGGGAAGTCCGTGCGCAGTAGAGACTAGAGGGGGTCATCAAGAGAGGGCTGAGCTGGGCTGGTTTGTGCGTGGACTGAATCACACGGGGAGGGAGGGAGTGATTGACTGATTGAGTGACGGACGACTAACTGGCTGGCTGGCCACGAGGGAGGGGGGGCAGGGGATGGCAAAAGCAACCAAGAAAAACAACTGAGCGACACAACACACCCAGCCACACAACAACACCAACAACAACAACAATAACACGGCCGCACATCGACGGAGTGGTTGGTATTTGCCGTACTGCACCATTCGGGTCGAGCTGCACATACCAGGACCCTGCACACAGGCACAGACCCATCCATCTAAGCATCGCCCAGCCCATGTGTCCATCCATCGCCCGGCTTACACTGTCAGGCCGTCCTGTGTGCGCGTGGTGCCCAAGTGGCGGCGTGGTGGCCGTGGCCCGACAGGCTGGCTGGGGAGGGCTGCTGGTGTTGCTGCATTCATCCACACGCACCACACCATCAATGAGCCATCCATCCATTTGCGTGTGTCATCCCACTTGTGTGTCCTTATTCGCAGTCGGAAGTCGTGTACGTGGCGCGGAGTCCCGTGGCGATGCGGACCCTCACGCCTCGAGAACTCTGCATGTGCATGAGGGCGTGATGGAGCTGAAGGTCCGGTGGTGATGCTGTGCAGGACGAAATCGTGCGCTGTAGAAAATGGAAAAAATAACGCGCGTCTCGGCCGTCTCTTTTCTCGACGTCAACTTCAAGGCGACTTGCGCTCACTCATCCGTTGCGTGCAGCGTCATGGAGATGAACGGCTGGCGCAGTGTTTGCTTTCAGTGGCAACCGCGAGCTCCCTCAGGCTGGTGATCCCCCGAGTGGAAACCCACTGCACACGGGCACACGAATGGCCAACTAAAGAAGGACCTGCCACGGTCTCTTGGCCAGTCTTTTGGTTTGGTGCGCTGGTGCTGAATGGCAGGCAAGGAGCGAGGGCGTCTCACGTGCGTACGCGTCATGTTAGCCCACCAAACCATTTTACACGTCCGTGTCAGCCGGCACCCAGCCATGCACCACCCGCTGACACATCCCGCCTACACATCAACGAACGCAGCCTCGCCCGTCCTCACATACACGCTCAAACGCAGCCAGCCGTCCGTTAATTCGCACGTCTGTACAACACACGATCGGCACACACGCAGAGCCGCCATTCACACACAGAGGCACGCACGAAACAGCACTACACGCGCACACAGCCGCTCTGGGGCGCACACACACGGAGTGGAAGAAAGGCAGACAGCCAGCCAGGCAGGTGCGTGCGTGTGAGAGAGAGAGGGCAAACGAATTGCGGAGCACGGATCCACGGGGAGAGAGAACGTGGCCACACACTCCGAGGACAGCCAGGCAGCAGTGGGTCTACTCACAAACAAAACACACGACATTAGATGGCCCTATCAATTGGCTAAATGGCCTGCCATCAAAGGAAAGCACATTACATATAGACTGAGAGAGAGCACAAATATTGAGCATGGGCAGCGATGAACAGCCTCACATGTGCACACCATCCACTCACCGCTCACCCGCACGGGGAGCGGTCAGTCGAGCCGTTGTCTGTCTGTCTGTCTTGTCGGTCAGTCCGTCCGTCCACTGACACACATCCCAGGCCGCACGCACCACCCCTCCCCCTCCCAGCACTGGTTGTCCCATCACTGCCCCGGTCCCCAAGCTCACTCAGAGAGCGGCCAAAGGTCAGAGCGGCAATGGGGCAACTAGTGCTGGCAGAGGTGGTGTGGTGTGCGGGTGCCAAACAAAAAATATCACCGCCCCCCGGCCATCTGGCCATTCCATCCATTCCGTGCTCACTCACTCACTCATCTGACTCCAACCATGCCCAACCATCGTCAACGAACACACTGTTCACAGCCAGCCAGCCGTCCATCCATCCATCCGTCCATGCAGCTGCAGCTAGGCAGGCAGATGTCTTTTGTGTCTTTCCTCTCTTTCGGTCGGGACATCGGCCTCTGTCTGTCCCTCCATGACCACAGCCACCAAGAACGATCGAAGGCACATTCTTGCACGAGCTGGCAGTCGGCCGTCAAGGAGCGCAGGCCGCGTGTGCTCATCAACAAAACAGACTAGGTTTGGGACAGGTGAGTGAGGGAGTGAGTCGTCGCGTGATCTGATCAAGCCATCGATCGAAGTCTTTCCTTCCTTGCTTGCTTGCTCACCCACAACACACAGGCAGCACCGGCCATACATCACATCACTCCCGTGCTATATATGCACACAACAGACAGACAGACAGCATGCCATGCCATGCTATGCCAGGCACCCCACCCCCTCCCGTCGAAGCCAAGGCAGGTAGGTAGGCACACAGACAGACAGACAGACTAGGTAGGCTACTGAGGTCCGATGCGCTGCAGGCGGCCGCCAACGCGCTCCCACTTCCTCTCGTATTCCCTCCTCGCCCTTCGCCGCCGTCCACCTGCTGCTGCAGCGCCAGCTCCTCCAGCTGCCGCCGCCGCTGCCGCACCGCTGGGTGGGGGCTGCTGGTGCTGGTTGTGGTCCTGCTTGCGCTTCTTGCGCGCGCCGAGGTGCTCTGTGTCTGACTCGGTGTCGTCCTCGGGCGCACCCCTGCAACAAATCCCACACACACACACACACACACAATCCATCAGGTGCTTGGCCGTGAATGTGGGCGTGTGTGTATATGTGTGTGTGTGTCTCTATGCCGGCGTACCGCTTGCGGCTGCCGCCCACGTTGGCATGAACATCCTGCATCACCTCGTCGTCACCATGGCCAGCAGCAGCAGCCGCAGCAGCTCATGAGGCCTTGGGTGGCACCACACGAGCCAAGCCTGCGGAGAAGGGACACAGTTGTGTCGGGTTTCCTCAGTCACTCCACTCACTTACCGTCGTCAACCTCCATATGGTCATCGGCGTAGCGGTGCAGCGATTCCCTCAAGAAGCCATGTGAGCGGCCGGGTGGCTTGAAGACCTTGCCGGCCAACTCATCCTGTGTGCCAAACTCCTCGTCCGTATTGGTCAACAACGTGCCCACACGACGGCCGCGTGGGGCCGGGGGCGGGAGGAGTGGGGGAGGCACTGACAGACAGACAGACAGACAGACAGCCAACCGCGTCGGCAGATGAGGGGTATGTCGGTGTGACCGATAGGTGTGTGCGTATCTGCTTACTCTGGTCATTCTCCTCATCCATCTCGTCCATCTTCGACAACAACTTCATGGGCCTTCCGCCACGAGGGGGCGGGGGCGGACCACGGGCAAGGGCACCCCTGCAACAAATCACACACACACACAATCCATCAGGTGCTTGGCTGTGACTGTGGGCGTGTGTGTATACGTGTGTGTGTGTCTCTATGCCGACGTACCGCTTGCGGCTGCCGCCCACGTTGGCATGAACATCCTGCATCACCTCGTCGTCACCATGGCCAGCAGCAGCAGCCGCAGCAGCTCCTGAGGCCTTGGGTGGCACCACACGAGCCAAGCCTGCGGAGAAGGGACACAGTTGTGTCGGGTTTCCTCAGTCACTCCACTCACTTACCGTCGTCAACCTCCATATGGTCATCGGCGTAGCGGTGCAACGATTCCCTCAAGAAGCCATGTGAGCGGCCGGGTGGCTTGAAGACCTTGCCGGCCAACTCATCCTGTGTGCCAGACTCCTCGTCCGTATCGGTCAACAACGTGCCCACACGACGGCCGCGTGGGGCCGGGGGCGGGAGGAGTGGGGGAGGCACTGACAGACAGACAGACAGCCAACCGCGTCGGCAGATGAGGGGTATGTCGGTGTGACCGATAGGTGTGTGCGTATCTGCTTACTCTGGTCATTCTCCTCATCCATCTCGTCCACCTTCGACAACAACTTCATGGGCCTTCCGCCACGAGGGGGCGGGGGCGGACCACGGGCAAAGGCGGCACCTGACGGAGGAGGACACACAGAGCAGGGTGAGGAGGAAACACACTATGAGTGCCTGCCTGCCTGCACACGCACCTTCAGCAGCCATCGTAGAGCACCACTGTCTGCCCGCCTCAGTGAGGCCGACGTTCGGCGCGATAGATCGGTACTCGCGGACCTGCACCAGGCAGGCAGGCAGCAGCCACGCAGAGAATGAGGCAGCATATGTGTGCATGTGTGCAGCGATCCGATCCACACCTCGGCGTATGCCGTGTCGAACAAACTCCTGCCCTTCCCATGGTCCACAGCAGCGGCACCGCGGCGGCAGCGGCACTGGCGGACCCTCCTCGGTTATGTGTGTATGTGTCCTTCTTCAACGCGGCCAACACACAGGAAGCGATGCAGCCAGTCCGGGAGACGCCTGTGTGGGCAGCAAACAGACACGCAGACAAGGACACATGTATGTGTGCGTGGGGCGGTGTGTGCATCTGACTGGTCGGCTGGCTGTTAGTTGGTGCAGCCAGTGGATGGGCTCTCACTGACTCAAGTGACTCACTCACGCACTCACCGGCGCGGCAGTGGATCAGCAGGGTGGTCTCCGGATCCTCGAGAGCTTTCAGGCAGAAGTCTATGGCTGCGACTCCAGCTGTCGCGAAATTGTGCACCCCGTCGTCACTGCCGTCCTGCATACACACGGAGAGAATGAGATATCGACTGCCCGTCCTTCTGCGTGTGTGTGTGTGTGTGTGGTGTTTGTCCGCCCACCTTCATATTTTTGACGTCGTAGAAGGTCACCTCCGGCAGGTCGTTGCCCTTGGAGGCGCATGTGTACTCGCCCCCCGCCGTGTCGCCCGCCGCCAAGTTGCACACATGGGTGACCTTGGCCGTCTTGAGGAACTGACCGATGGACAGGCAAACAAAGCAATGTGTCACCACAGATGCCGATATCGCCCTCAGCACACAAGGGTACGTGAATTACTTACCTTTGTGTCGTGTGCGGCCTCCCTGCTCCCTATCAGCAGCTTCCCCTTGGCCTCGCCCAAATCGTAGATACGAACGGACGTCCTCCTAAACAGCAGACACACACAGAGAAGGATGATTTGCATGGTCGCCTCGTCTGCAGCCCTCCCCATTGCTAGCGCATCGCACGTACTCCTGGTGGTATTCGAATATGGTGTTAGTGAGCGGGTCTGTGCGGTCCATTCTGTGGGTGCGGTTGCCCTTGGGCGACGGGCGGTTGGCTGGCGCAGAATGCATACGACAGACACAGGGAGGGAACGGACAGAATTCCCTCACGTCGTCCCCTCGCTCACCCACTGATTCCCTCCCTCCCTCCGTCACCTGCTCCGGCGTCCAGCTCCGCCTCGGTGTCGATGCTCAGCAGCCGCAGTTTCCTCATGCTCAGCACCGGCTGCCACACCTACCAGCAAAAATCAAGGCAACGCGGTCGCATGCATGGCGAATGCGATGCAGCGCACTCATGCATGCCGCAAATGGCGTGTGGCGGCGGCCACTTACGTACCGCTGGCAATGCGGTCCCGAAGTATATGTCGCTCTTGGTCAGTTGTTGCTCGCGAAGCCGACGCAGCTCACCACGACTGATGCTGGCGCTGACTGGCTGCGTACATAAGACGGCGCCGTCTTTCGCGCTCCTGCTGTTTTAGGGCTGGCGTGCTGGCGTGAAACGAACTTTTTGGCTTGCGAGCTTAGAAGGCCGATCTGTGAACCCTTTGCTCACGAAATATGTCAATGCTTCCCGCTGCCGAGTGCCCGGACCCGCCTCCCGAGGCGCCCCGCCTGAACTTTCTGCCCTCTGATCGCTCCCAAGTATGCCTTGCCCCTCACAGCCCTTTTCATCAAGAGACCAGATCCACCCGAAGCGACACTCTGTCAGACATGTCCGCCCGGCTGCACCTTATCCCCCCCGCTACATCTGCGAACGGGGGAACTTCCAGCACCGAGTCAGCCACTTCCCTGACGCGCCGGGCACGACAGCTGGCGCCAGACTGCCCGCGCACGGACCAGGACAGCGACTCGCCCGTCTCCATTTCGTCGTCTTTGCCCGTTTCCCCATCCTTTATGGCGCGGGAGAAGGACGGCTGGGGTCAGTGGTCCATCACCAAGTGGCTGTACTATTGGGGGGAGTTGTTTCTTGATCTGCGAGAGCGTGGTCCGCACCAGCAGTGAAGGTCTCAGTCGCCGGTCAGCGAAGATCTGCCGAGAAGACGACTACCGGCGGCAGCAATGGGCCAGGCCAAGGGAGAAGATCCGATGGACCACACGGCTTGCCAGCTGACAACTTGCCTGACAAATACTCAAGTGAGGACACGTAAGCATCATACAAACAAGCTGATCCGATCCCTGTTTGTGTTAATTGTTGTGCAGGCTGTGGTTTTGGCGCTTGGTGCTGACGCTGACGCCATTGGCTGGGTGATCTTATGTGATATACTGCGTCATACTGGGCGGCATGCCTCTCATCTACATGGGCATGTGCCTGGGCAGCCCTCACGGCACACTGACCCACCTGCTGATTGAGTCAGTGAAGTGAGGGACAGACTAGACAAGGCACACAAACACACCAGCGAGCCGAGGAGGAACGAATGATCACATGTGTGTGGCTGTGTGTGATTTTGGGCTGGCTGCAGGTGTGTCCAGTCCTTTGCCTTTCTTGTCTTGTCTGTGCTGTCGATGACGTCGAGCAAGTTCTACCTGATAGCTGGCTATGTGTGTCACGGTGTGTGGGATGCACTGCACCACGGTGCCGTCAAGACGCCCTGCCCGCGGTGGTACATCCCTCTGTGTCTCGTTTATGACTGGGCTGTGGCTCTCGCACTGGTCGTCGTCAACCCGGCCAACTGAGTGGTGTGTGTGTATACAATACGCGCTTGTGTGGATGCGTGGTGCGCGGATAGTGACTTCGATCGGCATGTGTACAGCAGCGTGAATGTGTGTACATGGACACATCATGTATACGTACATCCTGCCAATCATTGAGCACCGGTCACGATGCCGACCAATGCTGACGACCGTGCGTCACGCTCACACACAGAGTCACTGACCCACGTCATCTATCATTCATTGCCATGTCTCTCAATGTTGGCAGCTGTTTGTGAGTCAAGCGACGACTCGGAGGCAGCCGAGAGGCAGCGGTGACTGCAAAGAAGCGCAAGGCCACCATCACTGAGAAGACTGCCCACGCCCCGCCACTGGCCCCGCTGCGGAAGAGCGGTGGTCGAAGCAACAGCGGCTCGAGGGGGATGAGGGCTAGCAGGAGTGAACTGTATGGCTTTACATGTGTACATTCCGTGATTCATACGCTGCTGCAGACCCTCAGGCTACCTGTACGCCTCATTCAAGCAACCGTGTCTCACGATTGCTCTCCCGCCCATCCGTAAGGAGAGGCTCATCTACGTGGGCGAGTGACTTTGGTGGGGTCAGTCCGTGTGTTTGGTGAATGGAGAGACCGACGATTTGACACTCTGTGTGTTTATGTATTGTGCAAAATTCAATCATGTCTTTGCTGTGCAAAGCGCGTGAAAAAAGGTCATTGACCATACACACATGTCATGTAGGCCGGGCCGGGCTGGCATGTATCAGAACATCTGACACATCCAGCCAGACAAAGCCGTACGGTAGGGCAATCTATACACTGTCGCCGTCATGTCAGTCACGCAAGCTCTTTGGGCCACGGCTTGTGTGCATAAGTATTGAAAATCACTCTGTTGCTGCTGCTGCTGTTCCTGCGTCAGCGGCCGGCACGTATCGCCATAAGTGGACCATCCCATCATCACCTGCACACAGAGATGCACACATCCACACACACATCCAGCCGTCCATGTGGGTGTGATCGATGTGCTGCGCACCTCCTGTCGCCAGAAGCAGACTCCCATCCTCTGCTCCACACACACACACACACACACACACACAGATACGCCTGCCCGTTTCCTTCCGCACTTGTGTGCGGTGCCCTCCTCCCCAACCCCCCACCCTCTCTGTGTGGCCTCCACATGACCGTGTTGACGTCGGTTCCATGGGCATCGGGCTGAGAGTAACCACCAGCACATGGAAGTGCATTCTCCTCATCTGTCTGTTTGTGTGTCTGATTTGTCTGACTGACCCACCTTCCTTACCTGCATGCAGCTGAGCGTCCATTCGGTGGCGTCAGGGGACGCTTTCTTGAACACACGCAATGCGTTGTCACCACACGCCTAGCAACACAGCGATCCACACGTCAACACACTTGTGCAGCGTGACCCCCTCTCCCTTATCTGCCTTCTCACTCACTCACTGACCGTGGCGATGCAGTCGTCCCCCTGTTTGCTCCAGTCGACACAGTAGATGGTCCTCCCGTGATACCCCTGCAGCGTGCAGCTGCACCGCCACCCACTCACATCCATCTCGACCCTCTCCTCTTCACCCAACACACCGTTGGCCTGCTCCTGCTGCTCCTGTGGCTCCTGCTCAGATGGCTGCTGCTGCTGCTGCTGCTGCAGGTATTGGTCAAGTTGTTCTGTGTGAGAGGATGATGTGACGGCGGATCTGAAGACACCGGACAGGTACCATGGGGGCAGCTTCCCTTTGCCGTCGGGGAGAGTCTGCTGCTGGGGGGCAGCCGCTGGGGGCCGCCGGGGAGGCAGACCTGCAACGTTGTACAAAGGCGAGTGGATGGGTGACTGGCTGGGCGGGTCACTCTGATGTTTCTTTATGTGTCCCCCCTGTGTGCTGTGCTGTGCTGTGCTTACGTGTCCATATCCGGACAGTGCGATCGTCGGAGCAGCTGGCAAAGTGGGAACCTGAGATCATTTCAGAGATAGATGTGATGTGCACCGCAGCCAAGTATGCTATGA
Source organism: Vitrella brassicaformis (assembly GCA_001179505.1). Classification (NCBI taxonomy): domain Eukaryota; family Vitrellaceae; genus Vitrella; species Vitrella brassicaformis. Next base: position 121,160 of record CDMY01000759.1, on the reverse strand, counting down.
CCGCCTTCACGGTCTCTTCGTGTCACCATCGTGGTTGAATGCGATGCCCCACACAGTCGATGTGTGGCCCCGCAGCGTGTGCAGCAGACCCCTGCACAAACCCATCAGCCACAGCCAGATGCATCTACGTCTGTGTGTCTCCCTCCCTCCCTTCCTCCCTCCCTCCCTCTGTCTCCGCCCACCAGTCGTCGGTGACTTTGCCCCACATCTTGATGGTGTCGTCATAGCTCGCAGACAGCAGAAACTCACCCTCGGGGTGCCAACGGACACACTTGACGTCTAACAGGCACACACACAGAAAGAGAGCACACCCCCACTCACCACACACATCTATCCATCCGTCGGCTCACCCTGTGTGTGTCCGGTGAGTATGGCGGCGCACTCCCAGCTGGGCTCCTTGCCGCCCTGCCCCTCCCCCTCCACCCGCTCGTACAGCCACACCGTCTTGTCGCGCCCACACGTGGCGATCGACTCACCGGACGGACTCCATACCGCACACTTCACCTGCACACCACACCCATAACAACAAACAACTCCAGACCGGATATGCATTCGCCTCCTGATCCACGTATGCCGTCCATCTGAGCGTCGGTCCGTCACCTCGTTTTCGTGCCCTTCGAGCTTGGTCATGCACCGCCAGCCGGCGGCCTCGTCGGGAGCGGCATCGAGATCTTGCTCCTCCCTCCTCCAAAGGGATGTCCTGCCGTCGAATGAGGCCGCTGCGATGGTCGAGCCGTCCAGTGAGAACTGCACTGTGCGGATGGTGCGGTCATGCGTGTCGGAATTCAGCACCGCCTGACAAACAAAGTGCTCATATGCAGAGATCTATGTATTTGTGACGGGTGCATGAATCGATGAGGCGTGTGTGGTCGGTGCTCACCGCGCACGGTGCCCTGACGGGCCCGGCCTTGCCGCTGCTGTCGATGTTCCAGAGCCTGACTGTCTTGTCGGCGCTGCATGTGGCCAGCACGCAGCCGTCGTGCCGCCAGTCGCAACCCCACACTCTGTCGGTGTGGCCTGTCAGCGTAGCAACCTTCTCCAAGTGCTCTGACATCCTCCTTCCCTCGAAGAAGCTAAGCTCGCAGATCCCAGTGGCGTCACTGACACAGTTCAGCTGAAAGGCACGTATACAGCGGGAAACACACGGCAGGATACAGAGCAGCAGAGATCTATCATCAACACTGCCGTCCGTCATGCCCCCATTATGACACAGCGCCCCTGTCCGCCCTCTCGGCTGGCCCTCCACGCCTCTCTTCCTGCTCTCGCAGCGTTACTGCTGCTGCTTCTGTCATCGGCGCGTGCACAGCACGTGTGTGAAAAGGACGATGTCCGTGTGCGGCGCGAGATCCGTGACCTGAGCGACGATGAGCGGGAGACCTTCATCGATGCCATCATCACGCTGCACAGGACGCCGAGCACACTGGGCAACTTCAGCCAATACGAGGAGTTCACTTACATACACAAACTGGACCCATGGTAAGCACCACACAGACACCAGACACAGGCCGACAGACAGGCAAAAGTGGGCTCCCATCCTCTTGTTGTTTTTGGAGCGCAGGTCGTCCCACCACGACAACCGGTTTTTTCCCTGGCACCGGAAGATCGTCTACGACTTCGAAACGCGCCTGCGCGCCATCAACAAATCCATCGCCATCCCCTACTGGGACTGGACACGCGACGCCCACCACGTACACACCGCACCCGTGTTCACACCACAGTGGTTCGGCGGATCGGGCGCCACGGCAGACGACGACATCCAGTGCGTGCCCGACGGCCGGTTCTCACAGGCGGAGGGCAACTTCTCGCTGCACTTTGCACCGGATTTCTCGACCAATGTGGAGCTAAGTGGGCCAGAGTGTCTGCGCAGGGGCATATGGCTGAATGGGACGGGGCGTGACGTCATCTTGCGGTTCCCTTCGATGCGCGAGGTTGAGTTTGTGTTCCAGCTGGAGGAGTATGTGCCCTTTCGGAAGGTGCTCGAGGTGTTCCACTGGTACCCACACGTCATCGTCGGTCAGCTAATGCACACACACACACACACACACGCACATACCCATGGAAGCACATACCCGTCCGGGCGGCCCTCGTTGTCTGTCTGTGCGTGTTTTCCAGGTGGTCGTGGTCGCGGTTCGTGGGACCGTTCAGGCGGCGAGTTGAACTCGTTCGCGTCGTCCAACGATCCCCTGTTCTACGTGCACCACTCGTTCATCGACAAGCTGTACCACAGGTGGCAGCAGCAGCACGGCCACGACAACTACTCGGGCAACGCCACACTCAGCCCCTGGGGCGTCCCCGTCGCGGCCGTCAGCAACCTCACAGAAATGTGTGTCGAGTACAGGGAATCCGACATCACCGATGCCGAAAGGTAAGGAAAGGACATCTGATGCGCACCTGTGCACATACGAACGACATGTGCCTGTCTCTGTGTGTGTGTTGATGTGTGTGTGCCTGTGTGTGTGTGTCAGGGATGCTCACGAGGCGGCCTACAACGCATCGTTCCCCAACCCGCTGCACATCCCGCCGACATGGCGTCGTGTGCTGGGGTCGGCCATGGTCAGGCGCATGGAGCAGGAGATACTTGCTGTGCAACCACACACCGTGGACGGTAGCAACGGGCCGGCCAGACAGCTCCTGCGAGGCCGCTAGGGCGGACGGGTGGTGACTGATGGATGGATGGATCGTGGATGACCGGGTGTGTGGGGGGTATCGCAACGTGATGCTCTGGTGTGACGGTGTCGCTGCGCTGCGCGGTTGCTGTTTGTCGGTATGTGTTGGTTTATCGGTGTGCGCCTTTTGTCCGTCACGGTGTGTGCATGCCAGCCATCCATTTCTTATGATGCATGAGTTGATGATGAGTTTCGAGTCTCGCAATAGAGACAGACAGACAGACAGAGATGAGGTGGCGAAGGCCACTCGACGATGAGTGCTTGCCTGCGGTGGATGGATGGGTACTGGACACTTCTCTGCTCGCACGGGGTGAGAGGGCCTTGTATGTACAGCCAGGCCTTGCTCGTCTCGTGTGCACGTGTGCACCATGTGTGTGGATGAGGAGGATGGGGTGGATGGATGGATGGGACAGAGAACTCACGCAGAGGGCTGACTGACACGATGTGATCAGTCAAGAGCATTAGGTAATCATTGCCCGATCCATGGTCCCCGATGCAATGCACGCCACGCTCACCCGCACGTTGAGTGTGGGCGCACAAAGCATCATCTGGAACATTTACCGTTCCCACGCTGCCAGTCTATGGCACTCCGGGGAGGGTTCGAAACACCGACCTATCCCTTAGGGGGGGATCGCGCTATCCACTGTGCCACCGAAGCCTTCCAATTAGTCGGGCAAGTAGCACCACACATGCAGAGAAGGGCGAGCGAAACGCCCTTCACAAGGCAGGCAGGAAGGCGGGCAGGCACACAAATCTGTGCCCACGCCATTGACACCAAATGAGACACGCACCCACGGGGAAGCAAAATTCCGACTCAGCGAGCTGACATGAACCTGTCTGTCTTTTGGTGTACATGTCGACGAACAAATATACAATGCCCATATGCTCAACCGTAAACAAACAAATGGATTGCGAACGAGTACACAAATAAATAGATGTGTTACATGGAACACAACAGACAGAAACATACCTATAACGAACAGACACCCCACCCCCACTTCACCCACACACCCACAGACACACACCTTTGCTATCACCAGACGACGAGCCACCAGACCACCCTCAGCCTCCTGTCGGACTTGCCCCCGACCCTCCCATCCATCCAATCGCTTCCATTTTAGGGGCTCTGCATAGTCTGCTGTGTCTCGAAAGCCGCCACTGCGTGTTTGAGGAAGTAGTCGTCGGAGGCCAGCTTGCGATACACATCGGTGACGGCCGGCTGCATGTCCAATCGCCAATCGGCATTCACCTTGGCCACTGACACACAGAGAGTCATACACAGAGAGAGAGACAGTGGACGTGTCTTGGATGCATGTGTGGTGTGTGTGTGTGTGTGTGTGTGCTGTGTGACCAGGTTCGTATTTGGCGACGTTGAACCAGAAGATCGCCCGAATGAGTGCTGTTCAGCGACACATCAGCAAGTATCTCTATGTACGTGTAAGCCAACACTTACGGAAGTCCTTCTTGAGGTTCTTGCCGTCGCTATCCAGGTCGTACACCTCATGCAGCCACGCTGTCTTGATGTCCCACTGAGCATACACACCAGCACACACACACACACACACACACTGAGAGCGTCAGCTTCCCTCCCCTCCCGTGCGTCTCTCTTTTTTGTGTTCACCTCAGTGGCGCCCTGGTGCGGACAGTGCCACCCCCCACCCCCATCCTGCTGCTGCAACACCCGCCCCCCGCCCCCATTGGCTTGTTCTTCCATATAGTTGCGATTCACTGGCCCGTCCACATTCCACACCGCACTGGTCTCCGCAATCAGTATCGGCAGCTGCGGGTTCTTGCTGTCGTCGTTGAGGCGCTGCGCGAATCTGTAGAAATCCTCTATGGGCGGGAAAAATGAGTGCGGGAGGGGGACGATGTTGTTGCCTGGGATGAGGTTCTTGCCGCGGACTTCGTGTCCGAAGTGGAAGTAGCTGATGCCGATCCAGTCGACCAGCGACTTGTCGGGCAGAAACTGCAGGTATGGGTCGTAGGGGTCGATCGAGCTGCACACAAACAAAACACGCCAAGACAGCATATGAATGAGCCAGTGAGTGATGGACGGATGAGTTGGATTTGTTACTTACGCGTTGTAGTGCTGTCCGTCTTTCCAAGGGAAGCCCCACTCCTGATTTGAAAAGAGAAAGCATGAGAAAGCATGCGCTCTTTCTCTGTCAGTGCCATGGTGCGTGGTTCTGTGCATTTCCCAGCCAATGGTGTGGTCAGCTTTTAGACCTGATTTGGCGTCCACACCATCGCCTGATAATCGATCGACACACACAGACACAGACAGGGACACCCACTGAGTGTGTTCTTTCTTTGCTGCAGCACTCACTCACTCACCACTTGCTTCGAGTGCTTCTGGGAGGGTCACGAACATCACAGGCAAGAGCCCATCCAAAGGGATGTGTGTGTGCGTGCGTGCCCGCCTTGCATAGCTTACCCTCATCATCTTGGCGAATTCTTCGAATTTCGCCTTGTACAGATCAGGCTGCTGGCCCCATACGTTCCAACTATACACACACACACACACACACAAAGAGAGAGTGATATATAACGCGCGCCGACCCGCACCCCACACCCTTATCAGCCCCGAGCAGTCTTACCTGCCGTTCATCTCGTGGTTCCATCGTAGAAAGACCGGCACGTCGGCCCACCGGTTGATGAGCTGGGCGAACTTACGCACCTCCTTTGCCGTGTACGAGTTGAGGCCATCTGGGGTCTCCAGGGTCAGCATCGCCATAGCGTCGTTCTCGCGACACTCCCGCATGAAAGACGCCAGCTGTAGCACCAGTCACACGTTTGCTGGTCTTGCTGTGTGTGTGGCTGTGTGTGTGTGTCTGTGTCTTACGGCCTTCATTTCGCCCTCAGTGTCGGTGAGGACTTGAGGGAACTTTATGAACTTCATAAATGCCGCGTGGTGGATGCCCGTCCGCTGGTTGAAGGGCTGCATCTGACCCTCACCCTGACACACAGCAGACGACACAGACACACACTAACACCCTTTCAGCCACTCTCTCCCTGCCTCTCTCCTCACCTCGAGTATGGCTCCCAAATACACCCCATTTCCCGGTACAGGCCTAAGCGCCTGCTTCCTCTTCGGCCCCCCTCCAGCCTTGTCTGCCAGCAGGTCGAGCAGCGGCCCGTCCTCCCCCTCTCCCTCCTCATCCCACTCCTCAGCCTCACCGTCGTCCCCGGCCGGAGGCGGTGGCGAGGCAATGCCATTGTCATCGGCGGCCCAGCTGCCATCAGCTAGATAGTCACCAGGATCCTCCTGGAGTGCTCGCGGCGGTTGGGGCTGCCGCTGTTGGCGGAAGGTTGGTGTGCCGGTGCTGCCGATCACTCTTGACAGGATGCAGCAGACGAGGACGAGCGAGTGCAGGGAGAGCATGAAGGCCGCCCTCACGGAACGCTCCACACGGCGTACAACTGGCCGTTACGACGGAAGAACAAATCTTCCAAAGCAGGCCCCACCCTGCCCTTGCCAGCAATGCCAGATCTTCCTAAGCCTTCCAGAATCCGGATCCGACGCTGCCCGGCCAGAGATCCCAGCCCGCAAAATCCTCGCCGGTCACTCGCGAAAAAGTAACGGCGAGAAAGCGAGACAAACTGCGAAAAAACAAATTGAAAACAAACAATTCTCCTCATCAGCGATGGCATGCCTCCAGCTGTGTTGAGTTGCACGGCCTTAAGGGAGCACGACGCGCAGGAGCTCCTAGCAGGAGCCTCAGCTGTTGTGTGTGTGTTGTGTGCACAGAAGGCCATGGTGAAGCTGAATGGCGTGCGGGGGGTCAACAACATCGTCGGGAGGCTGAGCAAGGTGTCCATCTCACCCGACCGCGGAGAGCAATCAGGCTGCATGGCTTGAGGGCAATCAGGACGACAGACAGGCGGCAGCCACAGGCAACACCGGTGAGTGGTCGCCGACACTGCATTCGTTGTGTATGTGACGGCTTCGTGACGCATGCAAACGCACCTGCTGTGTGGTGTGTTCTGGCTGTTGCATATGCAGGCTGTAGCGGTGAGGATGAGGCGACCTGCCCTAGCGATTGACACACCGCACGGCAGCAGGCACAGGAGCCGGCCAAGGAACCCGCCAAGGAGCCCACCCCGACTGGGCCGGCAGGACTCACCCAAGAGACCGGGTGAGGATCAAGCGTCATGCATGCGGGCGGCGGGATGATTGGTGGCTGTGGGCTTCTTGTCTGTCTGTCCTTCGTTGACCGACTGTAGACCCGCCATGCCGTCGTCGACTGGGAGGGTTGGGGTTGTCTATCGACACCGACGCAGGTACATCGATGTGCCCTCATCACACTCAACAAACTTTGCACATGCCGCCTCTCTCCCTCTCCCTCTCTGTGTGTTATCAGTATCAGTTGACGGACTACGAGAAGGCCATGAACGTGGTGGATGCGCTGCTACTGGCCGACAAGGGCAACCCCGCCGGCGAGCAGCTCAAACTCAAGATCCAACACGACCAGGCCAAGCACATCCACTCCAAGACCGACAGACGCACACACCAACACAAGGTGGGTGGGCGGACAGACGACAGGACAGGACAGGACAGGACAAGAGCCGACCTTCTCGTGGGTCCTATGTGTGTGTCGTGTGTGTGTGGTTTGGTTCAGATGTTTGCTGGGATGTTTGGTGAGAAGCTTTCCTTGTATGAGCACAACTGTGACGGAGGCGAGTCGACGTCTGAGGCGTCTGAGTTTCAGCTCCTCGAGCAGGACAAGAGCCTGATCAAGCTGGGCATGGGCTTCGCCTTCCGCCCCGTCAAGGCCGCCAAACCGCAGCACGACACAGGTGAGTGAGACTGACCAGTGCACAGCCCACTCTCCCCCGATCTGATCTGATCTGCTTTGCTATCCTGCGGATGGTTGGATGTGTGCAGGTTTGCCGCCCCTGAGTTTTGACGAGTGTGACTCCAAGATGCCGCTGTCCTGCGGAGTGGCGTTCTCCGTCGGGTCGGCTGGGCTCAGCGAGGGGTCTCCCAAGAAGCGTCCCCACCGCCGGTCTGCTGCGTCGAACCACAAGAGTGCGGGCGCGGCGAAGAAGCTGCCGACACTCACACACGGTGAGTCAGTCGGTGAAACTGAGTATCAACACCGACGCAAATGTTGACGCACCGGCTGGTGAGTGAGTCAATGGGCGATGGGGAGGGAGGGGAGGGATCACTGCATGTCTGTCCCCTCTGTTTCAGCGAGTCGTCCATCGCCAAAGGGGAACCGCACTGAGAAGATAGACCGCACAGACCCCCTGATCAACACAGTCTTCGAACACCACCAATAGTACGTGCGATGTGCCAGCAGTGGGGAGGGGAGCAGAGCACACACTTAATGCGGTGAATACTTTTTTGTCCTTCTCTGCGTGTGTCTCTGCTCTACAGGAGAGAATGTCATCCATCTGTATGATCTGTGCGAGGCGAAAGGCAGGCTCCTCATAGGCAGCAGGGACGCCGCGCATGACCCATCGGTAGAAAATGTGCATACACTCACTCATGTGTGCCGGCATGGATTGCGTGTGTCCCTTTCTCTGCCTGCCTGTCCATCCATCAGTTTCTGAGGTCGGCTGGCCTGACGCACGTGTGCAACCTGGCGGCAGGGGACAAGTGGAGGGCAAAAGACAGTCAAGGCAGGCAAGGGCGGCAAGGGCAGCGAGGAAGTTGGGGTGGGGAATCTCTGCGTACATTTTATATTTCCATGTTTTATATTTCCATGACGACGTTGAAGGGGACAGCCACCCATCGGGCTGAGATACAAGCCCAGGGAGGACGACAATTGGATCTCTCATTAGATGATGTCTTGGTGCGTCCATTCATGAGTGCACTCACGCGGCTTTCGACCGAGCAGTTGTACACACACCAAGCAAAAAGGAAGAACCATGCCCAGCCGTGTCGTCTCTTCTGGATGCATGGTCAGCGACGGTGTAGTTGGAGGGAGAGACTATGCGGTGCACAATGGATGGATGTGCGTATGGATGGATGGCTCTGGTGTGAATCACGATGGACACGTGTTGATGGACTGACTGACTGACGTTCACGCACATATGTATGATTGGCGAAGTCTGTCTGTGTTGATGCGTAAGGGCAGCGAGGAAGGTGGGTGGGGAATCTCTGCCTACATTTTATATTCCCATGTTTCATATTTCCATGACCACGTTGAAGGGGACAGCCATCCATCGGGCTGAGACACAAGCCGAGGGAGGACGATAGTTGGATGTCTCTAATGTCTTGGTGCGTCCATTCATGAGTGCACTCACGCGGCTTTCGACCGAGCAGTTGTACACACACCAAGCAAAAAGGAAGAAAGTCGGCAAGTCAGTCGGCCCGTCTCCCTCGTTGGTGCTGTGCTGTACACAGAAAAGACCCCTCCCTCCCTCCAATCCGCCCCGTCCCTCCTCACACCGATAGATAGAAATCAGCCGGGCGGTCACCCCGCCGGCATGTTCGACATACCAAAATGGACGCACACACCAGGCAGGCAGACAGGCAGACAGACAGATATCCACATGTGTGCTCTATGTATGCATGGGTGACCCCCTGCACCCGCCTCCACCCTCATATGTGCCCATCAGCACACACGTGCCATCGCATCGCATCGCATGGCATATTCCATGCACTGAAAAAGACAGCGAGAACAGATGAATGGATGAATGCTCAAATGAGCATCAGTTATCATGCAGCTGGCTGCCCATGTGACACTGAAAAACTGCCCGCCCCACCGGCTTTGTGTCGGCGGAGTCAGGCATAGAGACAGACAACACGAGAAACGTGGGCAGTGAGTATGCCGACGCGTCGCGTTGCGGCCCCTCCCCTCCCTCCCTCCCTCCCTGGCTGGCTCAGTCGTTCCTGAAGATGTCGGTGAGGACGCTGTATCTGCTCTTGTCGCGCGGCGGTATGGGGCCCTTGCCGGCAGCCTTTGAGCACGTCCGACACATACACGGACCTGGCACAGCCACACACATGCCAAGGGAGCACCTGGGGGTCCACGCGCCTGTTTGTGAATGTGTGAGGGTATCTTACCGTGGTCGGTGAGCGGCGGTGCGAGGGGGTTGCGTTCGAGTGGCGTGATGCATTCGTAGGCGCCCGACTTGTTCTTCTCGAGGATGACGTATTCGCAGTTCCTGAGGTTCTCCCAGCTCTCCATCTCCTGGTAGCTGTAGTGGAAATACCTACACAACACACACACGAACTCACAAGGAAGAATCAGAGACTCGCCCGACCGTGGCAGCGTCTGGCTACCTCATAATGAAGACCCTGCAGGTGAACCCGTGGCTGACAAGGATCACGTTGTCCATCTGACCGCCCTTGCTGTCGAACTCTCTGAATAGCGTGTGCAGGAAGGACGTCACTCGGTCGTACACGTCGGCGCCGCTCTCGCCGCCCTGGAACCGAAAGAAGAACCGACCCACGTGCTGCCGCTTAGCACGGGCCTGCACACGTGCAGAGCAACGGACAATCCACACATGCAGAAAAATGACGTGTCCATTGCCCTCACGGACCTCTTCGAACGACTCTTTTCCGGGCAGAAAGCCCCACTCCTGCTCGCGAATGCGTGGCTCGTACCGAACCTGACACAGGCATCAAGGAAGGAGAACATGGGCAAGGAAAGGGGCGATATGGTGAGCTTACCCAGTACTGCCCCCGGTCGAATGCTTTGATCATCTCCTCGAAGGTCTGGGCGGTCCGCAGAAAGGGGCTGACGTAAAATGAGACCGTCTCGTTGCCGATCAGCTGCTTCAGGGACTCGCCAGCCTCCTGCACACACACACACACGCAAACACACACACACACCAGTGGCTGCAGAACGTGTGCACACCCCGCCCGTGTCTGCTCTCCCTGCGTACCCTCGCCTCCCGTCGGCCCTTGTCGGTTAGAGGGATGAGGTTATCGGGCACGTCGAAGTACGTGCTCGGGTATTTGTTGCCCAAAGACTCCCCGTGCCGCACCAAAATGATCCTCTTGGGCCGCGTTTTCGTCCGGTGCCGCCATATCAGCGTCGACAGCACCTTGACCACCAGCTCAGCCAGCAGATCAAGAAACAACTCCCCCCAATAGTACAGCCACTTGGTGATGGACCACTGACCCCAGCCGTCCTTCTCCCGCGCCATAAAGGATGGGGAAACGGGCAAAGTCGACGAAATGGAGACGGGCGAGTCGCTGTCCTGGTCCGTGCGCGGGCAGTCTGGCGCCAGCTGTCGTGCCCGGCGCGTCAGGGAAGTGGCTGACTCGGTGCTGGAAGTTCCCCCGTTCGCAGATGTAGCGGGGGGGATGAGGTGCAGCCGGGCGGACATGTCTGACAGAGTGTCGCTTCGGGTGGATCTGGTCTCCTGATGGAAGGGGCTGTGAGGGGCAAGGCATACTTGGGAGGGATCCCAGGGCAGAAAGTTCAGGCGGGGCGCCTCGTGAGGCGGGTCCGGGCACTCGGCAGCGGGAAGCACTGACATATTTCCTCGAATACGTGAGGAAGAGCGCGCAGCAGATCGGTTTTCTAAGCTCGCAAGCCAAAAAGTTCGTTTCACGCCAGCCCTAAAACAGCAGGGGCGCGAGAAAGAAAACCATGAGGCAACAGAGCAAGTGAGCTGACTGGCCCGTTTGTCGCTCGTCTGTATTGCATCATTGCATTGCGGTGGACCGCATTGCCAGCGGTACGTAAGTGGCCGCCGCCACACGCCATTTGCGGCATGCATGAGTCCGCTGCATCGCATTCGCCATGCATGCGACCGCGTTGCCTTGATTTTTGCTGGTAGGTGTGGCAGCCGGTGCTGAGCATGAGGAAACTGCGGCTGCTGAGCATCGACACCGAGGCGGAGCTGGACGCCGGAGCAGGTGACGGAGGGAGGGAGGGAATCAGTGGGTGAGCGAGGGGACGACGTGAGGGAATTCTGTCCGTTCCCTCCCTGTGTCTGTCGTATGCATTCTGCGCCAGCCAACCGCCCGTCGCCCAAGGGCAACCGCACCCACAGAATGGACCGCACAGACCCGCTCACTAACACCATATTCGAATACCACCAGGAGTACGTGCGATGCGCTAGCAATGGGGAGGGCTGCAGACGAGGCGACCATGCAAATCATCCTTCTCTGTGTGTGTCTGCTGTCTCGGAGGAACGTCGTTCGTATATACGATTTGGGCGAGGCCAAGGGGAAGCTGCTGATAGGGAGCAGGGAGGCCGCACACGACACAAAGGTAGGTAATTCACGTACCCCTGTGTGCTGAGGACGATATCGCATCGGCATCTGTGGTGACACATTGCTTTGTTTGCCTGTCCATCTGTCAGTTCCTCAAGACGGCCAAGGTCACCCATGTGTGCAACTTGGCGGCGGGCGACACGGCGGGGGGCGAGTACACATGCGCCTCCAAGGGCAACGACCTGCCGGAGGTGACCTTCTGCGACGTCAAAAACATGAAGGTGGGCGGACAAACACCACACACACACGCAGAAGGACGAGCAGTCGATATCTCATTCTCTCCGTGTGTATGCAGGACGGCAGTGACGACGGAGTGCACAATTTCGCGACAGCTGGAGTCGCAGCCATAGACTTCTGCCTGAAGGCCCTCGAGGATCCGGAGACCACCCTGCTGATCCACTGCCGCGCCGGTGAGTGCGTGAGTGAGTCACTTGAGTCAGTGAGAGCCCATCCACTGGCTGCACTAACTAACAGCCAGCCGACCAGTCAGATGCACACACCGCCCCACGCACACATACATGTGTCCTTGTCTGCGTGTCTGTTTGCTGCCCACACAGGCGTCTCCCGGACTGGCTGCATCGCTTCCTGTGTGTTGGCCGCGTTGAAGAAGGACACATACACACATAACCGAGGAGGGTCCGCCAGTGCCGCTGCCGCCGCGGCTGCCGCTGCTGTGGACCATGGGCAGGGCAGGAGTTTGTTCGACACGGCATACACCGAGGTGTGGATCGGATCGCTGCACACATACACACATATGCTGCCTCATTCTCTGCGTGGCTGCTGCCTGCCTGCCTGGTGCAGATCCGCGAGTACCGATCCATCGCGCCGAACGTCGGCCTCACTGAGGCGGGCAGACAGTGGTGCTCTACGATGGCTGCCGAAGGTGCGTGTGCAGGCAGGCAGGCACTCATAGCGTGTTTCCTCCTCACCCTGCTCTGTGTGTCCTCCTCCGTCAGGTACCGCCTTTGCCCGTGGTCCGCCCCCGCCCCCTCGCGGCGGACGGCCTATGAAGTTGTTGTCGAACATGGACGAGATGGATGAGGAGAATGACCAGAGTAAGCAGATACGCACACACCCATCGGTCACACACATGCCCCTCATCTGCCGACGCGGTTGGCTGTCTGTCTGTCGGTCTGTCTGTCTGTCAGTGCCTCCCCCACTGCCCCCGCCCCCGGCCCCACGCGGCCGTCGGATGCAATTGGACCTGGAGGCTGAGATGGACAACTACAGGGGGGACGACGCTGCTTCTGGTATGCAAACACCCGCACACGCAAGGCCACACAGACAGCCAAACTGACCCCGCCTGTCCCCCTCAAAGAGAGAGAAAGAAAATGGGCCCCTCTTTGCTGGCACTTGTTGTTTGTCTGCCTCTCAGTGCCTCCCTTGCCCCCGGCCCCACGCGGCCGTCGTGTGGGCACGTTGTTGACCGATACGGACGAGGAGTTTGGCACACATGATGAGTTGGCCGGCAAGATCTTCAAGCCACCCGGCCGCTCACATGGCTTCTTGAGGGAATCGTTGCACCGCTACGCCGATGACCATATGGAGGTTGGCGACGGTAAGTGAGTGGAGTGACTGAGGAAACCCGACACAACTGTGTCCTTTCTCCGCAGGCTTGGCTCGTGTGGTGCCATCCAAGGCCTCAGGAGCTGCTGCGGCTGCTGCTGCAGCTGCTGGCCATGGTGACGACGAGCTGATGCAGGATGTTCATGCCAACGTGGGCGGCAGCCGCAAGCGGTACGTCGGCATAGAGACACACACACACGTATACACACACGCCCACATTCACGGCCAAGCACCTGATGGATTGCGTGTGTGTGTGTGATTTGTTGCAGGGGTGCGCCCGAGGACGACACCGAGTCAGACACAGAGCACCTCGGCGCGCGCAAGAAGCGCAAGCAGAACCACAACCAGCACCAGCAGCCCCCACCCAGCGGTGCGGCAGCGGCGGCGGCGGCGGGAGGAGCTGCCGCTGCAGCAGCAGGTGGACGGCGGCGAAGGGCGAGGAGGGAATACGAGAGGAAATGGGAGCGCGTTGGCGGCCGCCTGCAGTGCATCGGACCTCAGTAGCCTCCCTAGTCTGTCTGTCTGTGTGCCTACCTACCTACCTGCATTGGCTTCGACGGGAGGGGGTGGGGTGCCTGGCATGGCATGGCATGGCATGCTGTCTGTCTGTCTGTCTATTGTGTGCATATATAGCACGGGAGTGATGTGATGTATGGCCGACGCTGCCTGTGTGTTGTGGGTGAGCAAGCAAGGAGGGAAGGAAGGAGTTCGATCGATGGCTTGATCAGATGACACGACGACTCGCTTACTCACTCACTCACTCACTCACTTGTCCAGTCTGTTTTGTTGATGAGCTCCAGCAGCCATTGACGGCCGACTGCCAGCTCGTGCAAGAGTGTGCCTTCGATCGTTCTTGGTGGCTGTGGTCATGGGGGGACAGACAGCTGGATGGACGGATGGATGGATGAATGGTGTGAGTAGCGTCCCTTCGATCTGTGTGTCTGTGTGCCTTCCTACCTACCTGCCTTGGACGGGCCGGGAGGAGGTGGGGTGCCTGGCATGCTGTCTGTGTGTATCCATCTGTGTGCACGGGAAGGGAAGGATGCCTGCCTGGTGTCGCGTGTGTGTGTGTGTTGTGGGTGAGCGAGCAAGCAAGCAAGCAAGGAAAGCGGAAGTTCGATCCATCGATGGCTCGACCACGCGATCACTCACTCATTCACTTGTCCCATATGTACCCAGTCAGTCTGTGTTTTGATTGATGGGCACACGCGGCCTGCTTGTTTCCTCCAACCGATTGCCACCTTAATTGTGCCGTGCAAGAGTGTGCCTCTCGATCGTTCGTGGTGGCTGTGCGGTGCGCATGGGCAGTGAGTGAGGGACAGACAGAGGCCGACGGTGTGTGTGCTTCACCGGTGGTCCACCGTGTGCGGCGTGATGATATATGTCGGCGGCGAGTGCTGGTGTAGACAAACAGACAGACAGCCAGAGCTGCCGACCTATAATGCCGGCACACACTTGATGGATAGATACCCCGCCTGGAGCCGATTCTATTGGCTGGCTGTGAACAGTGTGTTGGTTGACGATGGTTGGGCATGGTTGGAATCAGATGAGTGGGTGAGTGAGCACGGAATGGATGGAATGGCCAGATGGACGGGGGGTGGTGATATTTTTTCTTTGGCACCCGCACACCACACCACCTCTGCCAGCACTAGTTGCCCCATTGCCGCTCTGACCTTTGGCCGCTCTCTGAGTGAGCTTGGGGACCGGGGCAGTGATGGGACAACTGGTGCTGGGAGGGGGAGGGGTGGTGCGTGCGGCCTGGGATGTGTGTCAGTGGACGGACGGACTGACCGACAAAACAGACAGACAGACAACGGCTCGACTGACCGCTCCCCGTGCGGGTGAGCAGTGAGTGGATGGAGTGCACATGTGAGGCTGTTCATCGCTGCCCATGCTCAACATTTGTGCTCTCTATGAGTTTATTTATGATGTGCTTTCCTTTGATGGCAGGCCATTTAGCCAATTGATAGGGCCATCTAATGTCGTGTGTTTTGTTTGTGAGTAGACCCACTGCTGCCTGGCTGTCCTCGGAGTGTGAGTGTGGCCACGTTCTCTCTCCCCGTGGATCCGTGCTCCGCAATTCGTTTGCCCTCTCTCTCTCACACCCACACACCTGCCTGGCTGTCTGTCTGTCTGCCTTTCTTCCACTCCACGTGTGTGTGCGCCTCAGAGCGGCTGTGCGCGTGGAGTGCTTTTTCGTGCGTGCCTCTGTGTGTGAATGGACATGCGAATTAATGGACGGCTGGCTGCGTTTGAGCTGGCTGGCTGGATGGACGGATGGATGTGGGTGGCTCTGGTGTGCATCACGATCAATGGACACGTGTTGATGGACTGACTGACTAACTGAAGTTAACGCATATATGGATGGATTATGGAGGATGGGAGCACAGCGCGGACTTTCCTCTCTCTCAACCATTCGGACACCACACCCCCACACGTGGCACACCCTCACCCACACACGCATCGAACACCGACAGCAGCGGTTTGTGTGTCTGGTGTGCTGCCTGCCTGGGGTGCGCGGGTGATATGACCGAATCCCGGGCCATTCCCTTACGTATTTGACCACTCTGCTGCCTGTCTATTGGCTTCTGGCGGCTGTGTGTGTGTGTGTGTGTGTGCTGTTTTCTTTCACCTGGTAGTGGACGGAACGACGAATTGACGAGGGATGAATGAATGACACGTGCGCGTGGATGAGTAAGACCCGATCGGTGTCCAGGAATGAGTGAATGAGCAAAAGCCATCCATACCTGGACAGAGTGTTCAATATGGATGGAATCGGTTGTGAAAAAAGTGTCCTTCTGTCTGGTCCTCACTCATATCGATCAGTCAGCCGAGAACTCGTCCACCCCATGCACCCTACTATACAAACAACCGTCCATCCATCCATCCATCCGACAAAATATGCAAACCACCTCACCCGACCGTGCATCCTGCCGCCCGCCAACCCACCCACCATATCTCTCTCTCCGTCCCTCCCTCCCTCCCCCTATCAATCACCGATCTCATTCACTGCCGCGGCCGCTTCCTGAGGTTGTATCGTCGGCTCTCTGCAGCCCCGCCCCAATTCTCGCCCCCGCCCTCACTGTCATCCCTCATGCTCGCACTGCTCGATGTCCGCAGCGGTGTGGCAGCTGGCGGCGGGATGCGAGCACCAGTAGCAGCAGCAGCGGCAGCGACGAGAGGGGGAGAAGGCACCGGCGGGGTGTCTCGATCTCGGCGAGGGAAGAGGGTCTCTCGCCGGGCGGCAAAGAGCCGCCCAAAATCGCGTAAAGAAGGAGCAGCTGCTGCTGCGGCAGCTGCTGGGCCGCCCGGACTGGCGGCGCGCTGGGATGAGGCTGTGGCAGCCAGCTGCGGGAGGAACTGGCCTGCAGGCATGACACCATACACACACGCACATGGACATGGATGGCATCATTCTTTCATTCTGATGTGATGCTCACTCTGCCGCGCAAACATCTTGGCTGACACACAGCGAGGCAAGCAGCACACGCACACATGCGGCCATGGGTGTGATGTGATGTGCCCCCACCCACCCACACGCCCACGAACCGTACCATATGCAGCATGGTCGACGACGAGCATGCCTCGTTTCTCGTCCTGGTCGCACTGCTCTCGCTCAATCCACGGGTGCTCCAGCAGCTGAGGCACCTTGAACCGGGAGTCGCCGTGCTGAACACACCAAAGCAAAGCAAAGCAGGGCAATACGCACGGTGGCATGTGCGGCTGCGTGTGACTGCGCTGCGTACGTACCACCTTGAGACACTTGAGGAGGAAGTCGGGCAGCAGGCCGCTATCGGCGATGTCTACGGGGACGAGAGCCTTGAGGTGGTCGCTGTCGCCTAGAAACTTCTCAAAGAGAATCGTCAACGCCTCATTCATCTGGCAGGCACACACACAGAGAGAGATGCGTCCACGAAGGTGCATTCTGTCTGGCATTGTAGGGGTGCAGTGCCCGCCTGTATGTGTGTGTTAACCCCCATGTGTTGGGTGTGATCACGTACGTGCTGAGTGGCCATCGCGTTCTCTTTGCGCGCCTGCGCGTTGTCTGCGGCAGAGTACTTGAAGCGAACGGCCGAGTACTGACGAACGAAAACACCACACAGCCCAAGACGGAACAAAAAGCATTCGGACAGTTCCTTTCTTCCGTGCACCGACATGGCAGGCCATCTTATGTGTTGTGACCGACCTGCGCCAGACACGAGTGTGCCGCGTCGCCCTGCATCTCCTTCATGTGGCAGAGGAGCAGCTCGAGCAGCAGCTTCCCCACCGACCACACGTCGACAGTGAAGCTGTACGGCACACAGTTGTAGCACTCGGGGGCGCTGAAACCTGACACACCAATCAACAAAGACACACACACACACATACGGGCAAACATGAATGCCGTTAGTGGGGCCGGTGGCTGGGCTGAGTGTTGTATGCTGTGTGCTACATACACCTGATGTGCCGGTGAACCAGATGGTGCCCTTGGTGCCCTGCTGCAGCCGCTCTGATATGCCGAAGTCACACTGACCACGACCCACACACACACAGACACAGGAATCACACATGGACAACAAGTCGTGCTGGTGGGCACACGAGGAAGAGTTTGGGGTCTCGTATGTTGGTGGTGTCGACGAGGAGGTTGTTCGGTTTGACGTCCTTATGCACCACACCGGCCGCGTGACACTTGGCCAGCGCCACCAACACCTGACGAATCAACCAAAACACCCACACAGACAAAGAGACATGGGAGAGATAAGGCAACACGTCCGTATGTTTTGGGGGTGGGGTTTGCGGACACTCGGCACGTGATGCTGCAATTTCACATGGAGCGCTTGAAGATGGCCTTGATGCAGCTCTCATCCAGGTACCCATCTGATACACACACAAACACACGGATCCCCAGAACAGGATGGAACATTGAGCGTGTCACCGTGGTGCCCTTCGCCCTCCCCTCACTCACTCATCTTTGGCCGGCATTATGAGGTAGCAGCACGCAGACGAGTCTAGCACAGCACCCTCCAGCCTACACACTCCCACACACAGCCGCAATTTGTGTGTATATCGGTGTGTGTGTGTGTGGCTCTCTGACTGTCTGTCTGTCTGTCTGTCTAACGGAATGATTGATGGAGCCGTGCCCGACACGATGCGATGCGCCACTACACAGCACATACAAATACACATTACTGTAGGGACGAGGCCCCCGCCTCCACCACACCACTATACTGGCTCACCGATCTCCCGGCGGTAGGCCATGGCGTTGGTCTTGTATTCTCGACACCCAACCACCTTCACCACCCTCCTCACAGCCCCACCCCCGGCAGCACCACACCGCTCGTCGATGTGCACCTTATAGCACGTCGCCTGGCCACCATTACCCTGAATCAACCAACAATCACACCCTCCCTGTCTCCCTCAACTTTCTTGTTGTGTCGGTGCGTGTGTCGTGTGTGTCTTGTGACCACGACAGGCCCGATGGCGAGGTTCATGAGCAGGCTGTCGGTGCCGATTAGTGAGGGGCCGAAGCAGAGGGACCCGTGGGGGAGGGGGAACATGGGGTGGGGCGGCGATGGGAGGTTGCGGACAACCACGCCGGGCGTGCTGTAGTGAGCTAAACCGTTGACCCCTGCAGTGCACCAAGACAAGACAGAAAGCCGTGCGTGCCTTGGCGTGCTGGCTGGAGGATGGGCGTCTTGTCTTTCTCTGTGGTGTGGCCGGGCCGTCAGTCACCTGTGGTCGACTGGAGTTTCGCCACGAAGAGGTCGAGAGCGCTGCGATCGCTCACGCGGTAGTGCTTGTCAGTGGTGCCATACAGGTGGTACGGGAGACTGAGTGCCAGCATGCCCTGGGTAAACCTAAATACCACCAAAACAAACATGAACCACAAAATGGATGGATGGATGGATGGCCGGTGGTGGATGTTGTTTTGCTTGGCTCACACTTCTGTCGACGCGTCTCTGTTGGCGCCGTTGTGGTAGCTAATGCTGAACTCCGCACTCGTGTTGTACGGCACACGGGAAGCCTCGAAGTAGTCACGCAGAAAAGCCTGACGGCCGGACAGACAACCAAAGAGATCCTGTTGCCGTGCAGTGCAAGTGCCGTGTTTGGTGCGTCGCACCCACCCCCCCACCTAACCTTTGCTTCCTGTATCCAGCCGTTGTCCCTGTCTGGCGTCGAAACGTACCCCACCCACCCGCTGCTGAGCGGCCCGGTCCTGAGTTGGCGGGCCACCTGCAGATGGCAACGCAGACCCATGCCACCCAGCACGCCGCCAGACCCATCTGCACACAGACAGATCACACCACATGACAGCGACCCAAGTGTGAGTGGATTCGTATGTATGTGTGTGTGTGAGCGGTTTGTAGCACACCTGCGATGTCGACACACACGTATCCTATGCTGAGCACGTGCCGCGGGCCGGTGCCCGGCTGCACCGCCTCCACGGCCCGACGTATCAGACTCCCCTTCTCGCCTGCACACACGCACACACACACACACACACAAGTCAAGCAAGGCCTGCCTGCCTGCCCCTCAGCGGGGCGATTTGAGTGGCCATAAGTACCGAAGAGGCTGGCGATTTGGGGAGCGAGTGGGGCGCGCCTCCCAGTGCCACTCCCGCTATCTGCACATGCACAGCCGCAAGGAGGACAGCAGCCATTGCGGAGGCGTTGGTTTCGGTTGCTGATCTCTCTCACCATTGCCGTTGTAAAGGATGAGCACATCCACCAGGGTGGTCGCTGTGTTGAGGACGGGCCCGTCCGACTCGGGCTCCTCCAGCCGTCGGCGGACGAAGGGGTCGCCGGAGGATTCCGACATCCCTCTATCACTCAGATCCTCCTGCTACCCTCCGGCATGCCCTCTGTCTGCCTTTCGCCTCAAACGCCCTCCTGAAACTTTCAAGCTCGCATTCAAGAAAGATCGGTCTGCCGCCAAAGCGACGGTCTGATGCGTGACTCAGAACCTGCGCCTTGCAAACCCGAGTCGGCATGATTCATGACGACGCCACATTGTGACCGACTGCTGAAGATCTGCTGCACATGGCCGTGCGGAGGACCAAGGATGCGCTGCTGCGGTACTTTGTCGAGGCTGGGGCCGTCAAGAATGAAGGCAGCGTCGCCAGAGACCATCTCGGTGAGCAGACAGACAATTACGATTGGCAGCAGCGCCGGCACAGCACGAGGGTGTGGTTTGCGTGCGTCGTGTGCAGCCAATGAGCGCACCTTCTTAGCCTGGGGTCGGACGGGGCTGGCCTTCATCGCTTTCGGGCTCGGCATACAGGCAAGGCAAGGAGGGTGAAGGAAGACAGAGATGCGCCATGCCATGTCCGGGGGACAACAATGTTGTCCTCTGTTGCTTGATGCAGGAGTTCTATTTCGAGTTGTTGAGGCGGCGGAGCGACCTCTCGACACAGTGCCGAGCTGGTGCCTCCCCTGCTGCAGCCCCTGACGAGCAGGCGGCCCTGCCGTTTCAAGCGGGTGCGTTCACCCCATGCCTCTCTTCAGCCATCTGCCTCACGACGGGATGCGGCTTCGTCACTTTTGGCGCCTACAGATACTTCAAGACCCAGTATCTGCTCAACAGGGGCATGTTCAAACCCGGCAAAACTGGCGTGGTCGTCATCATCTTGTTCTCGACGGCCATGACGATGGCGGGCGGATACAACCTGGGCAGCATGAAGAGCGTCGCCGCCGCCAGTCCCGCACTCCCCTCCATGCCCTCCCTGCTGTCCCCATCACAGCCGCGAGAGGCGACCCCTTCCCCTGCGGCTGCTGCTGCCCCTCCTAGGCTGCCCCAGGAAGAGACCAAGCCTGTCAAGAGGGCTGCGTGATACCCATGTCTGTTGACTGCACTGAGCTGTGGTCGTTGAGGGAGTTTTTCGGTCTGTACAGCTGGCTGGTTACGTCGCAGTCGAGAGAGATCTGGTGGTAGTGAGTGAGTGTGGGGGCTGAGCGGTCTTTGCAGTGTGTGCCAGGGTGATGGGCTGACGTGATGGCAGTTCGGTGCATGGGCGGCAGATCTGCAGACCTTCGTGGACCCTTGGCGAAGCACTCGCTTGGTGTCCGGTCAGTCCTCCCTCTCTCTCTCTCTCGATGGATGTGTGTGTGGAGCGTGTGTGTGTGCGTGTTGTGTGTGGATGTGTGGTGACTTCCTGTGTGAATGCATCAGCTCATGTGCATCGTGTTGATCAGTGTGAGTCGAGCCGCACGCACACATTTCCCATTTCGTTGATCATTGTGGTCCATGAGTCTGGCAAAAACGACTAGAATATTCGCCCATCCACCCATGGCATGCAGTCAATCACCCATTTCAAATCACTCAGTCCCCTTCCAGCCAACCACACCAGTCGTCACTCCTCACCCGAGACCGTCCCCCTGTCGATGACGGCACTTTCGAGATCGAATCGCCGCAGCAGACGGCGCCAGACGGGCATCGACACCGGGAAGCGGTCGGCGAGCGGATGAGACCGATCAGCAGCAGGCCGTTCGGTCGTCCGCAGCTGGATGCCGCCGAACCGAATCCACAGGTAGACAGAGACGGTGTCGCCAGGGCGCCAGCCGCCCACAATCACATGACGAAAGTGAACATGGGCATCAGCATCATTCAGATCGCCCCCGTCATAGTGATAGTCAACAGCGATGCCCTGATCCTCTGTGATGCCATCGGTCAGCAGAGGATGGCCCTGGCCGATCCTCTGCTGACCGATGGTGGTCAAGGCGATGCGGACCTCTGTGATGCCATAGCGATGGTGGCCAAGGCCGATGTCCGCCACCAGCACCCCTCCAAAGCACCACCAATTGAGCAGGCTGGACAGCAGGAATGCCGAGAAGGAGGGGTAGAGAGTGCCGCCCCCCAACTCCGATCGGATGACGGGATCGGTCCGCTTGTAGCCGTCAGCGTAGCGATGCCCGCCCGGCACCTCACCCAACGGCACCACACGAAACGTCACCTCGTCGCCGAAGTGATAGCTCCCGTTGTCGGCCTGCTGCAGCGCCAGGCTGGTCCCTCTGTGTGTGAGCAGGTGGCCGATGATCTTGTAGATGGCAATGGTGAGTGGCATTTGGTGGAAGGCCATTGCTGTGGGCAGTGAGTCCGCCGGCAGACGGAGAGGCCGCGTCGCATCAGCAGGGGTGAGCCGGTAGATGAATGCCAGCCGAATGAACCGCCCATTGCCCGCCACTCCTCGCCACTGCCCCGCTCCAGCAGATAAACCGCCTTCAAGCCGGCCTCCAGATCATCGCCAATGTCGAAGGCCAACACGTCCGCCAGGCCGAGACGACTGATGGCCTTGTCGATGTGCTGCTGGACGCCGTTGAGCAGGGTGCTGTTGACGGTCTCCGCAGTGTGGCCCAACAGCTCCTGTTGCCAAGTGCGGGTGACGATCTGCGAGCGGAGAGCGGCTCGTTTGGTATCGTCAATCGCCATGGCCATGGCGGCCATCTTGCTGATGGGCAACGACAGGTCAAAGAGGTCGGCGGGCTGGAAGAGGGCAGGGCTGGGGGGACGGGACGAGGTCGCTGCACCAGTGGGCTGCATCGTGAGTGTCTTGAGGCCTCAGCGAAGAGCGGGGTGTGAGAGATCTGCAGCCACACAACAGACACACGGAAAGGGATCGGTTTGCAGCAGTTCGATGCTTCATCTGCCTCTCTCGCTGCCCTCTCACCTCCGATGAGTGTCTTGAGACGGCAGCAATCTTGAGGTGGATCTTGAGGTTCGGCCTGTTGTGGCAAGTAGCACAACACGCCGCACTTCAAGATGCTGCGGCGATGTGCAATAGGAAAGGGGTCCGACAGCCAGGTTGAGATTCACTTCATTGAAATGGATGGCATCTGGTACACTCCAGAGCCATCATCTCGCTCAGCTACGACGTCACGGACAGAAATGCAGCACCAAATGCTTCGCTCCGCATCCTCTCCACCTCGCCCCGACGTTGCCCCGACGCGTCTGCATGCAGGGGCTGGGGGCCTGTTAAAGCCCTGTGCACTGAAATCGCAAGAGTGCAGCCGAGGTGAAGTCCAGAACGTCTTCCCCATCGCCGTCATCAGTGGTGCGTCTCGGGACACGTCCCTGACGGACGAAAGGCAGCGGGTCACCGTGTCGCTTTGTTCTCTCTCTGACGGCCTGCTGCTGAAGAGATGGCCTACCAGATCCCCATCACGTACCTCACCTCTGCCCGAGGCCACCCCTATCAAGCGGCCGTCAGCCCCGTACACGCTGTTGCCCAACCTGCCTCTCGCCAGACGGCGGCGATGAATGTGACGCCCTACGGCTACCCCGCTGCTGCTGCTGCCTTGGCAGGGCTGCAGGGTGGGTTTGGTTATGGTAATGCGGCTTATGTGAATGCCCCTGGCTTCTATGGGCCCCCCCACGCGACTGCCGGTAGTCAACAACAGCAGCCCGTCAGCGGGCCGTCTTACCAGCAGCAGAGAGGGAATCTGGTGCCGGGAGGAGTGGGAACACCGTGCTTTGCCGACCCCTACCAGCACAAGATGAAGACTGGTACGACACGATGTGCAGGAGAAGACGAGAGAAGGATTCCCCTGAGGAACGTCTTGTGTGTCACATCACCCCTACGTCTCATGCAGATGAGCGCATTCGTGCGGCAGCCGCCGCGATGGACCACCCAAGGCTCGAACCGGCACTCGTCCGCAAAGGCGTAAGGGAACGTGGCTGCGTGCATGGACCCAACTGCATGTGGTAACTGCATGACTGTTGTGTTGGCAATTGTGTCTCTGGCTGCAGGCCAAGCTGATGGCCGTGTGGCGCCCGGTGCATGAGGCTCCAGCTCCAGCACAGGCATCCAAGAGCACCGTCAACCGCTCGGGCTACACCGGCACCAGGCGCAACACACAGTAAGCAAACCATCCTCTGTGCATATTCCAAAGCCTTCCCACACTCATTGGCCTGTTTGTGTCTGTGTGTCTTTTGTGTACGTCAGTCCCGGTGTCCCGTCTCGTAGTGTGACGAGAGGTCGTGTTGAGAGTGGCTCCCGCCCGCCCCGGCCGACAAGCCGCCGGGCCACCCACAGCGGCCGACGGGATGTATCGTGCCGACGGCCAAGTGCGAGTGGGGAGGGCAAGGCGGTGGATGGATTGAAGAACGGGGAGCATGGGAAGGGGGGAGACGGATGTCCGCTGTGCCAGAGAGAGAAAGACATACAGGTGCGGATGTTGGTGCTGCGACAGACAGGGGAAAAAGACAATCCTTGGAGAGTATATGTGTGTGTGTATCTTGGTATGTATGCCTTGACAGGCCCGTTTCGATGCCCTCTACGATGATTACAAATACCGGTGAGTGAGCCAATGATTGCTAGTCTCCCGGTCCATTTGTGGTGTCTCTCTCCTGTGACGTTTGGTGCATATCATCAATGGCTGCAGTCAGTTGCGTCGTCAGCGCATAGCGGAGCAGCAGGAGATCCTCGACAGGGAGAATGCACAGCCGAGAGTGCTGCCAGACAAGTAGATGTATAAGTATACACACATACATTCACGTGGCCGCGGCCGACGATGTCTCACTCTCTCTGCCGCTCCCTAACCGTGTCTGCAGGTCGTTGTCTCGCACTGATTTCGAGCGTCGTTACCGTGAGTCGCTGGAGATGCAGGCCGCCAAGGAGATCGAGCGCAGAGCCCAAAAGGAGGAACTGGACCAAATGTGAGAGAAGGAAGAAGGCTGTGACGGCCAGCCAGGCTTTTCACACGTGTGTCGTACGTGTCTTGGTGTAGGCGTGCCCAGCAGGAGTTGGAGGGCTGCACTTTCCAGCCCAGGTCAGCCAGCATAGCCACCTGCGCGCACAAAGCAGACAACCAACAGGATGGGCAGCACACACAAGTTGGGTGGGGTCCACGCAGGCTGATCGCAAAGTCACCTGCGCAGAAGGCCGAGGAAGTTGTCGAGTAAAGACAAGCCGTCTGTCCGAACGACGCATTTCTCCATTGTATTGTCTTATCAGGGTCCGTTTGCGTCGGCTGGCCAGTAAGCTCAATGGCACTCAGCGCGGCCACCTGGAGCAGATGAGGCGACTCGACAAGGAGGAGCAAGACGTGGACCAACAGATCAAGGTCACATAGAGAACAAGCACCACACACACACATCCACCGACTGCCTGTGTGCCATGGTGCATCCTGCAGGAGGAGTGTGAGCGTGAGATGCAGCGCAGCCTGGAGGCCAACCGGCAGTACGTCAACCGATTCCTCGACAGGTAGGCAGCCTTGGCCGATACATGCAGCGACAGCCACACGATGCACGACTGCGTGTGTTGGTCAGTGACGAGGGCAAGCGGGTGCTGGAGGAGCGGACCGAGGTGGGTCGGAGGGGTGGGTGGGTACCACTCTTCCGGTTGGAAAGTATATCTATATGTGTGTGTGAACGTGTCCCTTTCCCCCACCAGGCCTACATTGAGTTCAACCCAGGCATCGACGAGGAGCGGGCCAGGAAGGTGCGCCAGTGGGGGCACCTCAGGGCAGGAAACACATCCTCTGTGTCTCATCCATCCACTGTTCCTTGTGCTGACTGGTGTAATGTGTGGGTCAGGAGGCCGAGAAGGACATTCGCGATTACAACGACATGCAGCTGCGGGACAAGGTGCTCACATTCTACAAGGAGAAAAGACATCTACAGAAACAACGCAGACAGGTACGGTACGGGCAGGCCGTTCATGACAGCTGGAGACACTCGCGACGTCGGCCACGTGCTGTGCTGTGCTGTGCTGTGTGTGTGTGGTCAGATTCGTCGCCTGCAGGTCTTGTATGAGCTGAGCAGGTAAGCAGCTCCACGCGAGTATTTATGTATGTCTCATTGCCTGGATGGATGGATGTGTCTCCCTCCTGTGTGTGGGTGCTGTGGATGCGTCAGGTTGGAGCAGCAGTACCGTGACATCGTCGGCAACCGGTCCGTCCGCAAGGCACATGTCGTCAGGGACTTCGACCCAAACCTGGTTGCTAAACTCAAATCGCAGCCGTGGTATGCACACACACACACACACACACACAGCGCAACAAAGCCATCATTTCGCCTCCCTCTCTGTGTCTGTGTGTGCTACGTCTGTGCAGGTATGCGTTGGCCAAGCACAGCCTGGCCCAGATCCGCGCTCAGGCCATGGCAGCGTCCACCAGCAGTCAGCATGAGCCGGCCAACGACCCCTCCATCAACGACGGCAGGCCCAGACACACAGACGGGGGTGACCACGAGACACATGTTGAGTCGGGTTCGCCCCTGTCTCAGCTGATGGCCATGGGTCTTAGCGAGGAGGAGGCACGGATGGCCCTCACACACGGGGAGTGAGAGTGAGAAAGGAACTGAGTGTGTGGACTCGTTCGTTTATTCGTGGGTGGTTTTGGCATATCAAGAAATCATTGCGATGGATCGTGATTAAAGACAAGGATGCCTAAATGTCCACACACCAACACGCACATCCACGGCATGTCTCGCCCGGCTGACAGGCAGGCAAGCCATCACTCAAGCGGCAGAGACAGATAGCTAAACAGGGTCCCCGCAGACAAGTCAGGCAGACAGGCAAGAGAGAGGCTGACCCCTCACACCCTCCCACCACACATCCATGCCGGCTGACAGGCAGGTATGTGTGTTTGTATGTGTGGGTGTGGATGTGGGTGTAGATTAGTTGTGTCGTCGAATGGATCGTTGCTGGATGAGTGCCGTGGCAGCGAGGTCCTCCCCGTTGAGGATCTTCAAAGCCTCCTGCAGACTCTCGATCTCCTCCTTGCGCCTCGCCACGCGATCCTCATAGCTCACACTGACAAAGAGAGGACACACACAGAATCTTTGCTGGCCATCGTGGCCTGCCTCTGTGTCTCGTCCTGACCTGGTATCGACACATGCAGGTTTCAGCTTCTCGTAGTACTGCAGCGATGCGTCAAGCTCCTTCTGGGCACCCTCTTTGTCCTGCACTTCTCTGTCTTGTCGCCAGTCAGGGTGTTCTTCTGCAAACGTACACGGGGGACACACGGTCAGGGGTGAGTGATGGGTGTTCCTTGTGTTGTGTGTGGCGGTGACCTTGTCGGCTTTGTATTCGATGTCCTTCTCCATCTGGGCCTTGTTCACCTGAGACTCAGTCATCATCTACACAGACACAGACACACACACAGAGGACATCCAAAGGGCCGGTAGGTATCGCTGTGTATTCGTCTCATGCACGCCTTCACCGTGTTGTAGTCCTTCTTGGCCTGTGCCTCGTCCGCGCTTGTTTCCGTCTCCAGCCGTGCAAAGTCGGATTGTATGACCTCGAGCATGCCTACGACACCCTTCTTGACGCCCTGCATACCGCCGTACGGCTTGTCCTGCACACACACACACACACACACAGAGAGAGAGAGAGAGATGCACACATAGAGCAGATGGCCTGTAATGTGCTGACTGACCCATGTGACGGGCGAGTCCTCCGTGGGTGTCTGTGTCTGGTTTGTCTGGATGAGGGCGGGGACCTCGCCAGACTTTGAGTAAAACTCTTTGAGAATGGTCAAAGCCTGGGCAACTGCTGCCTGGGCCTCCTTCGCATCTGGTGGACGACACACACAGAGACAGCGTGTGGGGCGTGTGGTGTGTAAGCTGCCCCCCCTACGTTGTTTTCATACCAGCAATGGTCTGTTCGTTTTGCGCCTTCTCCTTCTGTCTGTTGTCGGTTGCCTTGGCCATGGCCTGCTCGAGCTCAGACAGCTCCTTGTTGGTGTCGGACACCTCCTGGGCCAGCTTGTTGATGTTGGCAGTGAGCTCGTCAACCTCAGCTGTCAACGAATCTACCTCAGCCCTACACACACACCAACAGACAGACAGACAGACAGACAGAGACACAGGGGAATGTCTTTGAGGACAGGCAGAGGGCGTTGTCCCTTTGTCGGCTTACGCCTTGGTCTTTCGTGTTTGTTCGTTTGTCTTGAGTTCGGTCTCGCACCAGCCCTTGTGCTCAGCCTCGCTGTTGGCCTCCTCCATCAAACGCACAACCAAATCCTGGATCTGAACACACCCAAACACACGCCACAAGGACAGGGATGAGAGCCGTCTCCTCGACGCCGTCCAGAGAACCATGCATCCACACTTACCATTTTCTTGACTTGTGCGAATGGATCTTCCGAGACCTTGGTGGCGAGTGAGATGAGGACCTGGCTGTGTAGCCGCTCCCCGCGGTCTTTGAGGAAGGACGCCACCGTCCGCTGGATCGACCGCTGGCTCACAGACCTCACCTGCACACATGAAATGCATCGGGGGGGGGGGGGGGG